>JAOTQM010000554.1:365000-501892 GCA_026939265.1 Oreonectes daqikongensis
ATGAAATAACTTTCAGTTTCTTCCTAGCATAAATAAAATTACAATGTTTTCTTTAAATCTATGAATTGAAAACACTGCATTTTTTTACAGTCTGAATAGTGTATTTTAAAAATGGTTGAGTTTATGTCAGCGATGACTCAGTGTAGTTTACATCCCTCATCTGACCTGAATGAATACAGTCTGTGTGCATTTTCTCATCTCTCTGTTTGTGGCGTTCTTTTATGTATTTCTCGTCCTGGTCTCCACATTTTTTCTCGTTTTATAAAGTCGTGTGTGTCAGATGGGAATGTCTGGGCTTTTCTCTTCGAATCATTTTCTTCAAATATTTTTTCTCCTCGGGCACTTTTAGTTTCTCTCTCATTCTGTCTTTACTCTCCGTCTTTTGTGCTAGTGTCTTAATCTTGGACAGCTCCGCTCTGGACCGAGCCGTTGTGCTTCTAAACAGAAAGAGACACAAACATCCCATAATGCTTCTGTTCCTTCTGAAGAGCAAACGATCCTTCGGAAAATGTGACCGTATGATGGGAAGAGTTTGCTCTGAGTAAATGAGTCTCAGAATATGAGCAGTACATTTCGAACCCTTATCCCTAAATATTAAACTCCAAACATCATTTACACAACAGACATGAAGGATGTGTGTGTGTGTGTGTTGATTTTTTCCTTTTCTTCAGGAGATTTTAGTTTGCGTCTGTAGTGGATAGTGTTTCTATTCATCATATTTAAATCTTTTAAAAGACCGAAGAAATGAGTTCGTATTCACGTGTTCATGTTCTGTAGGTTTCACATAACAAATGTAAGAAAAGAGCAGTGAAACAAAAAAGTAGAGAATGAAGCTTTAGCGAACCCTGTGTGTTCTTGAATATTACAAAGTGCTGTAATGAAAGAACACCAAAGCAAACAAAAAACAAAATTTTGCCCGCAAGCGAGCGGTGAACGGTTAAAGGCCCGTATGTGTTTGTGTGTGTGTGGCCTGTAGTAGGTCTTTCTCTTTGTACGTGGATCTCCTTGGGATGTTAGCAGCGGGGAATCAGAAGTAAAGAACTACACGTTTGGGCATGAGCCGATGTGCCGGAGAACACGGAGAGAGAGAGAGAGAGAGAGAGAATGTGATATTTTTTAAGATGAAAGTGTCAGTAACTCCAGATGACAGTAGTTGAAATGACATACGTTGATTTTGAACATCGTACTTTAAATTGACTTTTCATCCGTTCCTTCAGACGTCATTGTTGTTCTTTCCATTTGTTAAAGCTGCTTTCAAATGCAAAACATTTCAAAGATCAAAACGAGCATGTGACGTTCATTTAAGTCATCGTAGAAATAGGAAATATTTCTGTGTAAAAATAACAAAAAACATTACATTGATGAAACCATTTACATAAATAAATAAAAAATATATTAACTATAATAATAGATTTTTATTCATAAGTATTTTTGTGTCTTGCCTTATTGGTAACATGCGTCGTCTGATGTCACTGCACACTGTGACCTTTGACCCTTTATGCCTCATAGCCTGAGGTCACACAAGACAGCGTTTGACTTCTATCTCCCATTTTCTCCAAAGCGAGTGTCACGTGTAGGAAAGAGCAGAACGAGAGAAATCCGGTTCGAGACTTTTGAGACTTGTGAACGTGGCGCCCGCGTGTGAACGTTAGCGTCAGGTTGTCATGTCGGGTAATTAGAGAGCGACGGCGTGATTCACCTTGTTAATGAGAAGGACTCGCGCTCCGTTGGCCTCGGGCTGAGACAGAAACGAGAGATCCAGAGAGCCCTGCAGTCTCTCTCGCTCTCTCTCTCTCTCTCTCTCTGAAGATTGTGCGTTTTTGATTCGAAATGAATAAATCATCACCATCGTCCTCACGGTGCACGCGACTCTCATCTGCCACGGATGCAAATTACACCTGATCAATAGACGGGTGACGTGGCACACATCTCACAGAAGAAAGACGCTTGCCCAAGCAGAGCCCAAACAAAAGGTTTTCTACTTCGATGAGGCCAATTTTAATGATCTCCTCTCGCAGCAAAGCCATGATGCTGGAAATGAGAAATAATAATAATACTAACGTCAGTCCAGCTGCTGATGTTAACACATCGCATTTGTTGTTTTCATTGTCATTAAGTGAATAACTCGGAGGATAATTCAAGTAGAATAGTAGCCAAGGTCAAACGGCATAGACGTAATGTCTGCAATTCTCTTGAATATAATTGGTGTTTTAAGAGCAGGAAGTGACCTCATGAGCCCGTCCCCTGGGGGACGCCAGAGGCATTTGTGTAATTGGGCTTTGGCTCAGACTGCAGGTTTCCAAAGAACCTTCAGAACGCTGCTTCAAAACTTCAAGACTTTTTAAGTGAACAGCATACGTTTGAATTCTCTGTTTTATTTTTCCTGAGGTCAACGTGTGGCGTCCTGTTTGACCCCTGGGGTTGATGCACGTGACACGTCTGACAGATCAATGCTCGGATTCAATTGTGAATGCTTCAAATTTACATTTGCCATTACAGACATCTCGTCATTGACCTGCGGCACTTTGCTTTGCATTTTCTCTTTTTAAAAGTGTCCCTTTTTATTTCATGTTATTAAGGAGCATTTTTCTTTTGTATTTTCTTAACGTTCTTGTCGCTCAGTTGATAGAGAATTGTGTCAGGTAATGGGTATAAATCCGACGTACAGTACTAATAAAATTGCATACAAACATCAGCCAAATATTATCTGTGATCACACAGAATATTTTGTTATGAGAGTTAAATATTGCAAATGACATTTTACGCATTTAACGTATTTTTACGTACAAAGCGTGTACAATATACACATACTCTCTATCAGCTGACCTACAGAAACATTTCAAGTCTTGTTTTTGTGAAGGTATTTTGGTGCAGTTTGGCCGGTTTGTCCCGGGGCAGGGGGGTAAAAGGGCAGATTTTGCCCCCTACTGGTTACTGAACATCACTGTTGGACAGCGAAACCCCCCGATGCTCTCGGTTTCTCTCAGACACAGACATCTGTCTGCAGGCGTGCGTGTGGTGCCGCGGGCCGCTGGCCTGAGGACCGACAGAGAGAGAGAGAGAGAGAGACAGAAGGTTTTGTTGCACACGAGCTGTTTTAATTTTGTTCTGTATGTGAAGTGAAAGTCAAATCTGAGCTCAGCTCATTGTTGAGACACTTTTCCTCATTGATGTCTAGGAGAAATAATTGAGATATTAAAGCGATCTCATGTGTTCGTTGTATGATCGATGCATTCAGATGTGTTCCACCTCGGCTCTTTAATCTGTTTTCACGTTTGTCAGTTCTGGTTCTATTTCTTTACAGTGTTAAATGTAATGACATTAACATTAGCCTGGTGTTGACCTTTAGTGTCCAGAAGTACAGACTCACCTCAAAGGGCAAGAGGTTTGGCTTTAGGGAAAATATTTGAGCTGACCCCAAAAGATATTGATCATTTCAGAGCATTTTGTGATTTTATATTTGTGTCTGGTAAAGGTTATTGGATTGTTTGCGCTGTTTTAAGGTTACATTAAAACAGTCCAAATAAAAGCAAACAGCAATATTTCTTGGTGTGTCAATGTTGCTTGTGTCATTCTTTCGTATGAATTTCGGTTCTGTAACATTTCTAGTTTACGCAAAGCAAATCCCTGCAATTATCAAACTCTGGAGCGTTTATTTTCCGAGCGGCACTGCAGAATATATGAACGTTTCGCCAAAATCATTCTTATGAATATTTCTCTGAATTTGTCGCCGGTAATGAGTTCAGCGGTTAACTAACTCTACACATAGTTGAGCGATAATTTCCTTCTCGTGTCTGTCTGGTACACGTCGGTCGATTCGTCTGTAATGGTGCCGCTTTGAGAGCTGGCACCACAGATGGCACGCCGGGACCCGCATTTATCAGAACGCCATAAATCTGAGAGCGAGGCAGTAGCCGGAGGCACGAACGGGCACGTAGTCTGGTGCCAACTGCCGTGCAGACGTGGAGACGCTGTGATCCTCGAGCGGGCTGTCGGTGGAATGAGATTATCTCAGGGGTCAGCGGTCTGCGTGTCTGGAGATATGCACGCTGATATGAGTCCTGCAGAGGATTGTGGGAATGCAGGTTTTGTGTGTTTATAGTTAACCCAGAAACAAATGTTTGGTCGTTTTCAAAGCTTTTGTAGAGCACAAAGTGCTGCTTTTTTGCATGCGAAAACATTCGTATTTTACTCATTTTTTAAATAGGACGTTGTTCATGAGGTTTGGGATTGTGTTATGGCACCAAGGCCTGACATGCACTTTCCAGTCTGTGTTGTGTGAAGGCTCAATGGCCTTACGGTACCACTACACACACACACACACACACACACACACACACACACACACTGCATGCACAATTTAGACTGGGTTTTGAAAGCCAAAGCAATCTTTATAACACGCCATTTTGAGGGCAACATCACAGACTCTCTGATCTTAACACACAGAATGAGAAAAGCACATGAAAGATTGCATTGATTGCTCTCTTTCTGCTCTGCAACACACACACAAGACCAGCGGGCACACGGCAGTACACTCCCTCACTGCAGACAGACTGTGACGGCTGTGTGTGTGTGTGTGTGTGCGTGCGTGCGTGTGTGCGTGCGTGCGTGTGTGTGTGTGTGCGTGCGTGTGTGTGTGTGTGTGTGCGTGTGGCTCCAGGCTCTCACACGTCCTCAGAAAGGGTTGTGTGAGCGAGGCTGCCCTGCAGGAAACCCTGACATTACCTGAGGCGTCACCGGCCCCTCTTACATTTCACAAAGTGAAAAATCACATTAGAGAGTGTAAGTCGCACACACATTTATTTTCACACCTAATGTCTCTAAACTCACTAACTTCCATTTTAAAGGTTTCTGGGTAGAAGACACTGAACGGTGGCTGTCAGTCATTGACGCTTTGTGCTTCGAAGACAACAATGTCACTTCCTGTTGCTATGTTTTGGAATGTAACTTACTGGTTTATTGCCTTTTGTGTACTGTACACATCCAATAATAATAATGTGTTTACCATATAAACAATTAGGTGTTTTTTATTTTTAAATTTCATTTATTAACATTTGACAGTAATGAGTCAATCCTGTTGATTTGTCTTACACTAAAGCTGGAAGATCAAGTTGAGCGCGTTGCATTGTGGGATATGGTAAACTATCAGTACTGTTTGTAAACTATCGGTACTGTTTAGCGTGTTGACAAAATGTTTTATGATCTTCTACTTCCCTGCTGAAAAAAACCTTAGAAACCATGACAGAAATTCTAATGGTTTCCATTAAAATACCATCATGAACCATTAGCTTTTCCCATTAAAACCATTACAAAATTCCATTTTGTAGTGTGTTTTGGGCATTATTCCAATAGGATTTAACATCCGACCAATAGAATCTATCACATACCAGTAAACATCATTATAGTTCCCATTAAAACCATCACGACTTCTTTAATGGTTTCTATTGTTTTTTTCAGCTAGTTTTTTCAACTTGTTTTTTCAGAAGTTGTAATGGTTTGAGTGGTTTTAAAGGGACTTCTATTGGTTTTAATGGAAACTATAATGGTGTCTACTGGTATGTGATGGATTCTATTAGTTATGCTATAATGCTCAAAACACACTACAAAATGGATTTTGTAATGGTTTTAATGGAAAAAGCTAATGGTTCATAATGGTATATTAATGGAAACCATTAGAATTTCTGTGATGGTTTCTATTATGTTTCTATGTTTTTTTTCAGCAGGGAAGTGCCCTGCTGAAAAAATCAATACAAACCATTAAAAAAGTTATAATGGTCTTAATGGTTTTAAAGGGAATTGTATTGGTTTTAATGGGAACTATAATGGTGTCTACTGGTATGTGATGGATTCTTTTGGTTGGATGTTAAATCCTATTGGAATAATGCCCAAAACACACTACAAAATGGAATTCTTTAATGGTTTTGATATAAAAATCTAATGGTTTAACATGGAATTGTAATGGAAACCATTAGAATTTCTGTGATGGTTTCTATTGGGTTTCTATGGTTTTTTTCAGCAGGGTGGCTTTGGATAAAAGTGTCTGCCAAATGAATGTTAGATAATGTAGACGTTGGCTGGTTTTTATGTCAGTCCTTTTTACATGCATGTTAGTTTGAGTAAATTTAGTCAAAGTCAAAGTCAGCTTTATTGTCAATTCTGCCACATGTACAGTACATACAAATGGAGGATTGAAGTTGCGTTACTCTCAGACCCTATAGGTGCATACAGATAACATAGAATAACATATATCAAAAAAATATATCAAATTACAGATAAATACAAAATCTATATATATACACAAAACAACTTTACAAGCAAGGGATATGTAACCGAAATAATTGTGCAAACCAAAGAAATAATCAACAGTGCAGATGAGATAAACAGTAGTGCAGATTAAATAAACAGCAGCGTAGATGAAATAAACAACCGTGCAGATGAAATAAACAGCAGCGTAGATGAAATAAACAACAGTGCAGATTAAATAAACAGCAGCGTAGATGAAATAAACAACCGTGCAGATGAAATAAACAACCGTGCAGATTAAATAAACAACCGTGCAGATGAAATTTAGGAGAAGAAGGTGATTTCAGACCATTGTTGTCAGATTATATTGTTGATTTTGGAGCTTAGTCATGATTCTACATTTATTAAAGACTCAATGCCTCTTTTCATGTGATGTCAAGCATCAATGCATTGAGTTTTCTGTAGGATGTAAGCAATATAAACATCTCACACTATAGAGAACAGTGTCATGAATATATTTATTTTCCAATCAGTAATATGACTTTCTTTTATTTCTCAGATGCAGCAGCAGGAACTCGCCCAAATAAGACAGCGAGACGCCAATCTGACAGCGCTCGCCGCCATCGGCCCGCGGAAGAAACGGAAGGTGGATTCACCCGGTGCTCCAACAACAGACTCTGAGGTAAATTTAGATGTCACATGTTATTTTGATTTCATCACTTTTTATTGTTACTCAAAAGTTTTTGTTGAGGGTTTCATCCCAGCTGCACACTTCTGCTACAGCATGCACTAGAAGTATGTACTGTGGAGG
The DNA here is from genome assembly GCA_026939265.1 of Oreonectes daqikongensis. Taxonomy (NCBI): domain Eukaryota; kingdom Metazoa; phylum Chordata; class Actinopteri; order Cypriniformes; family Nemacheilidae; genus Oreonectes; species Oreonectes daqikongensis. The sequence goes on from JAOTQM010000554.1 coordinate 372,055, forward strand.
GAATAAGAAGTTTACTTCAACTTAAAAATGTCCTTTTCTGTAGATCAAGGTGTTAAAATAATGAGTACCGTGTCTTTAAATTCTCACAAGCAGTTCTTTCTTTATTGAAGGACATTGATACGTTTAACAAAAGTGATGGCTTGATATGATATTTTATGTAATGGGAGGCAGAACAGAAATAAATTTGTTGTGGTCACATGGATCATTTTTGTGCATATATTGTAAATGTGATTGGAAACAGTAATATGAAAGTATTGTGTTTCAGTGGAACTGAGTCAAGTATAATTCCCCAAAACAATACAAGCATGACCTTTTATTGAGTGCCTTTTACAGAGAGAAAACATAAACAACATTGCATCCTAATGTTCGTCCACTTTCCCACATTGATCTGGACCTTTGTGTCCGACCCATGTGAGCGTGTTTCAGTGTTTTTATACAGTCTCTTCACATATGGATCTGTTCTGAATTATACTCTACACACTGGAGATATGAAGATTATATTTCCACAACATCATGTTGTACATGAAGTCATAGAGTTAAGATGCATCTGGTGAATGTTTAGCTTTGCTCCTTGATGGTTTCTGACTAATGCTGGAGACCCCAGACAGGGGAGATGTCTTAACTTGAGCTAATAGCAAAATCAATCAGAACACTAACAACATCCCAGAATACCTTAGCAACTGCATAGCAACTCTTTAGCAACCACCTAGGGATTCCAGTTCCATTGTATTTTTGATTTACTTTGAAAATGTTATAACCCTTCTGAAAACACCATAGTCATTCTGATGGTTTCTATTGTAAATACCAATATGAAGCATCAGCTGTTTACCAGTACAAAATTCCTTCATCTAGTGTTTTTTTTTTTGGGTCTTATCCCTGCTGAAAAAAACCATAGAAACCATCATAGAAATTATAATGGTTTCCATTAGCTTTTCCATTAAAACCATTAGCTTTTCCATTAAAACCATTACAAAATTCCATTTTGTAGTGTGTTTTGGGCATTATTCCAATAGAATTTAACATCCGACCAGTAGAATCCATCACATACCAGTAAACACCATTATAGTTCCCATTAAAACCAGTACACATCCCTTAAAAACCATTCAAACCATTACAACCTCCTTAATGGTTTCTATTGTTTTTTTCAGCAGGGATTCCAGTAAAAGTCAGCCCCCTGCTTAAAAAACCATAGAAACCCAATAGAAACCATCACAGAAATTCTAATGGTTTCCATTAAAATACATTATGAACCATAAGCTTTTTCCATTAAAACCATTAGAAAATTCCATTTTGTAGTGTGTTTTGGGCATTATTCCAATAGGATTTAACATCCGACCAATAGAATCCATCACATACCAGTAAACACCATTAGAGTTTCCATTAAAACCAATACAATTCTCTTTAAAACCATCAAAACCATTACAACTTCTTTAATGGTTTATAATGGAAACTATAATGGTGTCTACTGATGGATTCTATTGGCCGGATGTTCAATCCTATTGGAATAATGCCCAAAACACACTACAAAATGGAATTTTGTAATGGTTTTAATGGAAAAAGCTAATGGTTCATAATGGTATTTTAATGGAAACCATTAGAATTTCTGTGATGGTTTCTATTGGGTTTCTATGTTTTTTTTCAGCAGGGATCCCACTAATAGAACCCAACACATTACCAGTAGAGAGACTATTATAGTTTCCATTAAAACCATTAAATCCAGTAGAACTGTAGTGCTTATTGTAGGGTTTTTCAGCAGGGAATATACAGTATGAATATGGCAGTGATTTAGGGCCATACTGTATATTATATCATATTGTGTCTAAGTAGTAGTTTTGTGTGTTTGTTGTGTGTGTCGTCTGTCAGACATCAGTAGTTCGGCTGAACAGATGAACAGATGAAGGAGGGACAAACAGCGGGTGGAATTTTAACTTATTTTCACTTTAGTTTCACCTCGTCTCATTTCTTCATTTCGTCCGGGGCCGTGTGCCGCCCCGTGGGGCTTTTTTCTGCTTTCTCCAGAGCAAAGTGACTTTTCTAAGGGGGTCACAGAGTGGCCGCGGGCTACAGCAGCTCCGCTGTATTCCGGCCTTCTCCGAGTTTCACTCTGGGGCTCGGCAGAGATTTCATCTGCACAGAAATGTGCCGCGGGGCGCAGGCTTGGCTTTATTCTGCCCGCTCTGATTGTTGGTGTATCTGGACTGTGTTCTGCTACAATAACCCCAAACAAAAGTCTCAGTGTCCGGAAACAGTCACCCAATCTGAGAGGGGAAATGAGAGAGATGCCGAAACTCTTGCGGGTTTGTTGCTCTTAGTCATGTTTTATCTCAGTTTTAACTTTATGACAGCAATTGTTTGCTTAAAATCCTTTGTAGAACACAATAGAATTTGTTGATCTACTGTATAGTAAGAGTATGGAGATATACATGAAACTCAGATCAGTTGTTTTCGGGACAAATGTGATGAGAAATCGTTGAGATCTCTGATGTTGGGATCTATAAGATCATTATTTTTTGTTCCAGAAAGTCATACGTGTGCTAAGCATGATGTCGGTGAGTAAATGAAAAAGCTTTCAGTTTTGGGTGAATAAATGGTGTTCCAGATGTCACTTGTGTTGTGTTCCTCACAGGTTACTCTGAAACACCCGTCTTTCACTGACTAAAATCAGGTAACACTGGTGGCAGGGCGATTCTGGGTGTTTTTCCCTCTTTATTCACCATTCCTCCCCCCCGTCTGGCCAGGCAGCAGATGGCCGTAGGGCTGAACCTGATAGCCCATGTTGAGCGTAAGGTCTGTCTCCATCCTGAGCCGAGAGAGCAAACAAAGAGGCCTTACAGCGCTCCGAGGGACAGATTAGAGCGAGAGAGATAGAGAGAGAGAGAGAGAGAGACGGGCCCCTAACCGGCTCTGCTCGAGGTCATTTCTCAGGCAAGAGCCACAGTAACAAACTCTTTCCTTTGGCTCTCAACACACACACACAGGCTTTTGAAGTTCAGTACAAAGACGGTGTGTGGGACGCGTGAATGAGAAAAGAGCAGAGAGAGTAAATGGGTTCAAATAATGTCACTGTACATGGGGTTAAATTCTCCAAAATATGAACTGTAAGTCTCTATAGCCACAGGTAGATTTTGAGAAGCTGGTTATATCTGTTCTTTCGTGAGATTTTACTTCAGCGTGTTTTTCTCATGAGGTAAAATCTGGTTCTGCACTAAACCGAATAGAAATAATGACCATAAACAGGTACAGGTGTAGTGTCAAACCCAAAGAAGCCACGTGATTGGCTGATGAAGCCTTTACTAGCATTCTGAGTGGTTGCCAGGCTGAGAAATGTTTGAGTTTGTATTGAGATCTTCAATAATATTGACTTTTGAGCTCAGTTCTTCAGCAAGCATTTCCTTTTGATTTTCATTTAATCTTATTGATGTCTAGGAGAAATATCTGAGACGCAGATGAGACTTGAGCAAGCGTTTCCTTTTGATTTTCATTTAATCTTATTGATGTCTAGGAGAAATATCTGAGACGCAGATGAGACTTGAGCAAGCGTTTCCTTTTGATTTTCATTTAATCTTATTGATGTCTAGGAGAAATATCTGAGACGCAGATGAGACTTGAGCAAGCGTTTCCTTTTGATTTTCATTTAATCTTATTGAGGAGAAATATCTGAGACGCAGATGAGACTTGAGCAAGCGTTTCCTTTTGATTTTCATTTAATCTTATTGATGTCTAGGAGAAATATCTGAGACGCAGATGAGACTTAAGCAAGCGTTTCCTTTTTATTTTCATTTAATCTTATTGAGGAGAAATATCTGAGACGCAGATGAGACTTGAGCAAGCGTTTCCTTTTGATTTTCATTTAATCTGATTGATGTCTAGGAGAAATATCTGAGACGCAGATGAGACTTGAGCAAGCGTTTCCTTTTGATTTTCATTTAATCTTATTGATGTCTAGGAGAAATATCTGAGACGCAGATGAGACTTGAGCAAGCGTTTCCTTTTGATTTCATTTAATCTTATTGATGTCTAGGAGAAATATCTGAGACGCAGATGAGACTTAAGCAAGCGTTTCCTTTTGATTTTCATTTAATCTTATTGATGTCTAGGAGAAATATCTGAGACGCAGATGAGACTTGAGCAAGCGTTTCCTTTTGATTTTCATTTAATCTTATTGAGGAGAAATATCTGAGACGCAGATGAGACTTGAGCAAGCGTTTCCTTTTGATTTTCATTTAATCTTATTGATGTCTAGGAGCAATATCTGAGATGGAGATGAGACTTGAGCAAGCGTTTCCTTTTGATTTTCATTTAATCTTATTGATGTCTAGGAGAAATATCTGAGACGCAGATGAGACTTAAGCAAGCGTTTCCTTTTGATTTTCATTTAATCTTATTGATGTCTAGGAGCAATATCTGAGATGGAGATGAGACTTGAGCAAGCGTTTCCTTTTGATTTTCATTTAATCTTATTGATGTCTAGGAGAAATATCTGAGACGCAGATGAGACTTGAGCAAGCATTTCCTTTTGATTTTCATTCAATCTTATTGAAGTCTAGGAGAAATATCTGAGACGCAGATGAGACTTGAGCAAGCGTTTCCTTTTGATTTTCATTTAATTTTATTGAGGAGAAATATCTGAGACGCAGATGAGACTTGAGCAAGCGTTTCCTTTTGATTTTCATTTAATTTTATTGAGGAGAAATATCTGAGACGCAGATGAGACTTCAGCAAGCGTCTGGTCTGTAGATGAATCTCTGGTTTACATCTCTTCATTCATTCCCGTCTGCAGCGCATGAGGGTTTGTTGAAATCTCTGTTGTAACACAGATGAGTGCTTTAGCAAACATCACTAATTATTTCTGACCTGTGTAACAAATGATCAAAGTCAAGAGTACTTTACTATAACAGGGTGACAAGGAAAGAGGAAAAGAGCCAAGATTAAGTTGCCTTTTGCTTTTAGTTATAGATCAGAAAAGGTAGATGCAAAAGAAGGGAGAGAGAGAGCACAAGGAAAACTGATGCCCTTTCCTCCAGCTAAATTAACAAGAATCACGTGGAAACAATCCGAGCCGGGGATGAAGGGGGGGTGGAACCATTAAAATGCGCCCGGGGCGATGGACTGCGCCCAGTACCGCTAAAAATGCTCTCACTACAGATGTGCAGGCAGTCTCACAGGCACTCGTGCTCTTGTTCTATAGCTACAATTAAAATCAACCTCCCTGCCAAAAAATTGGACGGTGGAGAGAAAGGCAGACATGAACATCAAAGACAGATTGAAATGTGTAGTCCGTAATAAGAATAGCCTCCGAGCCCGGCAGTTCTCCTCGCTCTTCTTGTTAATGAGAATTTTTGACCTCTGGTTTGTGAGTTAAACTTGTAATCTTGGTTAATGAAGTAAATCAATCCTAACTTGGACTCTTTCTGTTTCCTTCCCTCTTTGCGTTTGTTTGCACGTCGGTTTCGCTGGTGCTGGTCTTTCTCTTCTCCTCCCATGTTTCTCAGACAAACCGGAAGGCCACGGGTGTGTTTGTCTGTCTGTGCTTCTCTGCTTTCACGTCTGGTTGGTGAGCCGGTTATAGTTTTAGCTGAAGGGACGATTGGGACGGTCACGCTCCCCCCCCCCTTCCACAACGACATTAAAGATGGTGGAGAAACAGAGGAGAATAGTTTTTATTAGTTATTGCAGGGGTTATTTCGATTCATTTGAGAATTAGTTCGGAATTACGTTTGTAGGAATCTATATTTGCGCCGTTGACAAATATGACATAAAAATGTGTTTAGCAAATTTTTTAAAACAAACTGTTAATAATATATTATTTTAGATTATTAATGTTATATTTATAAAACAAAATAGCATAAGAGACATATATATTTATTGTTATTTTTTTTCTAAATTTTTTAGAAAAATGTGTGGTTTATTTGTCAACTGTAAACATTTTAGTAATGGATAATAATATTTTTTTAGGCTTAAAGGCTTAAATGGAAACCTACTTTATGAATTTCTTAAAATGTTCACCTGCGTTTAGATTCACATTACTGCCTAAAAATAAAATACACTACTATTCAAAAGTTTTGGTCACTTTTCTTTATTTTTAATAATATTTTTTTCCACATTATAGAATAATAGTAAACTCATCAAAACTATGGATTAACACAAATGTAACTTTGGAACGTATGTTTTTAATAAAAAAATCTGATGTTTTATTGACCAATTTTTTTCTTCATTATTTACCAGATTTTTGTAAAAAAAAAAAAAATTATTATTGTAAAATAATATAAATGGATTTGTTTGCATAATAATTTTTTTGACTACAAATATAATTCAAACATTTAAGCAAACATCTTCAGATCAAAACATTTTTTAAATCATCAGAAACATTTCAGTCAAATATCTACTTTTGAACAGTAGTGCACATTTTATTTTTATCACTTAATGAGCTCATTTAAATCACAGAAATCTCGGATTAATTCCTATAGATGGTTTCATGGCCCGAAGTTAACTTCCGGTCTGTGTTTGGTTCATTTGATATTTAATTGATATGAATCTATAGTAATATTGTATTAATTGCATTAAATGAAATTAAAACTTCTCAATAGTTATTGATTCTTTGCAGAGGTCTACCGGAAGTGAAGTTCGGGCCACATAACATTTGTTTATGTTGTTGCCGTTGATTGTGTAATGTTTGTCTGAATGAGGAACAGTAAACTTCAGGTTAAGCTCAGCAGAACGCAAAGAACTTTTTGAGCATGTGAGTCTTGAATCTAGAATCTGTCAGGACTATACAAAAGCTCACAAATGAAGTTAACAACACATTGCATAAACAAACGCATCATTTCCTTCTTTCTAAATAAAAACATCCAGTACAGACTAACAGATGAATTCATAATGAAAGATGTCTGATCTCACCTCATGATGAACATTTGACATGTTTGTTTGCATCTGTCTGCAGATGTTTGCAAATCTTTAGCCAGTAATCATACAATTAACTTTAAACGACGCCTGAATGTTTATATCTTAAATGTGATCAGAAAGCGCTGGCTCAGATAAAGACTCTGTCCTGACCTGCACACCTGTCCAATTCATTCTTTATTTATTTATTTTAATGGAATATGAGTTTGGTCTTGCCAGCTGTACCACTCCCAGTGATTCAATGCAAATCCATAAACAATATTCAGAAAATGAAACCCGTCTCAGAATCACATGTCCAACAGTTAGTCAAACAACAGAACATTTGTTTTTGTGTTCGTGTTGACATGCAGCAGATTTTCTCCTCATCACGAGCACACATTTCTCTGTCATTATTTGAAAGGTTTCACGATATGTTGAAAAAAGGCCCACGTCCGTATAAAACCCTCTTAGTGGTTTTGTGTGCAGCCCATGAGGGATTTTAGAGGAAACACTGAAGGTGCAATACATCACGCTGGGAAATGGCGTGTAGTTTACTACGGTTTTCCCTGTGGTCCTGTAGAGCAGTATGGGGACGGGCCATACAAAAGCTGTGAGTCTCGTGCCTGGAGGATCGCCAGTTTGGTTGTTCAACAACACTGTGAAGTTCAGTATATCTGTTTTACCTCAAAAAACATACAATAAGCTCTAGAGATCATGTTAAATCTAAGTTTTAGTAAAGTGTGATGATATAATTTCACCTTCTGTGATCTACAATGTAAATTTAGCTGAATATATATTTTTGTAATATTCCATCAAATCTGGCATTCACCATATTGCTGCCTATGAAACTTTACCCTGATATAATGGTTAAATAAACAACAAAGTTGTCCTGTAGCTCAGTGGTTAGAGAACATGGTGCTAGCAACGCCAAGGTCATGGGTTCGATCCCATACTCAGAAACAAATGTATAATTCAATGTGAGTCGCTTTGGATAAAAGCATCTGCCAAATGCATAAATGTAAATGTAAAGCTTAAGGGCAGATAAAGATATACCGTCTTAAAGAAATTAATTACCTCCCCTGTTAATGTAGATATAATTAAGTTTCTGAAGAAGACTGAACAGCAATGAGAGCCAAATCTAGAATGAGCTGGTGGTCAGGGATTCTGGGATAGATTCTCATCCCACGCTCATGTGAGAATACATCATCTATCCTTTTACTGAACACTTTACAGAACGCGTGCTCAGGCCGTATTTTACCTCAAAATAAAAAGAAAATAATTGAAATATGGAAATTCAGTTTTCTTTACATTACTTATTTACATTCATTCACAGTTACAAAAATGACCAAAAGTGACATCTGACCTAAAAAATATTGTTGTCGTCTTCAAACTCATTATTCAAACTCACATGTATTGAAAAAGGATGAATGATTTTGTATGCGTGTTATGTATGTTATGTATTTTATTCTCTTATTCTAGTGGTTTAATTCAACCTGTAGGGTCACAAAAAACAACTTTTGGCCACTTTTGTAAACTTTTTTGGTACACTTTTGTTTTACATTATTACAAAAATATGATTGTTGTACTATTGCAAATTTGTGCTGGTTTAAATAAAATGACAGTAATGAAAATCTAAAGAATTCAAAATGAATGTCCAGAAACATTATGGTAATGAGAATTTGTTTAATGGCCCTAAAACTAATCTTAATGTTACATATTTTCATATTTTCACCAGAAATAAAGATCTTTTTGGATTAGCGGAAGTTGTTTGTGTAATTGACCTCAGTGTTGTTTCCGTCCATCTTCTGAATGTATATTTAGACTCTTGTGAAATGATTCTTGTGGTCTTGGTCTTGTTGAGCAGTGCTGCTTTGTGACATTACTGCAAAACACTTTTGTGTTATCTATTAAAGAACGTTGTTTCTTTCTGATTTTATTAGTTGAAGACGACAGACTGAACCCAGCACCTGCCTTCCACCTACAACCACCAGTGAGATTGAAAAACACATTCAGTTCCTATGGGACGGAGAGCTCAGATTGAGACGTTACAGAGCATTAAATGAGTTCTCATCCGGCTGAAATAATTTGATATAAAATAATATTGTGCCCATTTTAGGACCATTACGTGATTTAGCATTTTCATGAAACGGAGAACTAGAGTATTATTGCTCAGATGTTGCTCTTTTATGGCTCGCGAGTTCTCAGTTGTGTTTCATTAGGTATCATCTTAGTATCAAATTGTTCAGGAGATATAAAAAGAGAAGAAAATGAGAGTGTAAGTCTGGAGGTGTAAATGAATGTAGGTTGTAGAGGTCAAATAATCTAGATTTGAGTAAATGTGATGAGAAATATTTGAGATCATATTGAGATCTTCAATAATACTGACTTTTGATTGCAGACGAGACAAATCTGAGCTCAGTTTGAGACATTGTGGACATCTAAGAAGTAAAATATTTGCTCTACATTTAATCTCATTGATGTGTAGGAAACATAATTGACACATTAAAGTGTGATTGTGAACACCAACATATTTAAATATTATTAAGAATATAGAAAGAAATAAAAAAATGACAGAAGTCAAATTACTAAACTGAAATGATGTTGTGAGTCTATGTCAGTGATCTCTGAACTTGACCGACTGGTTATTTTTCATTGAGTACTATATTGTATGTTCATTAAAATAAATGGTTTACTTCATCATTTTCGACATGTGTCAGCCGCATGTGGAGTTCAGGAAGCGTCCTGATCCGTGCGGTCGATCGAAGCATCCGTGTAAAATCCTGCCATAAGTGTAATTAGGTCCCAGTCATTTAGTTCATTAATGAGGATTCATTTTGTGCCGTTTGATCTGTGCCACACACCAGCTGGATCTCTACTTTTCCAGTAGAAATGAATCTGTCCATTCATACTCCTCTTTTCCTGTTTAACCCAGCGCCGCTGACCCGTGCCCATGTGATATCGCCACAAATCCTCCGCTGTGTTTTTAATAAAACACACCCGACGTGTCCGCCGAATTTCCCCCCAAAAGCAGCGTCGCGAAAACAAATCTCCAGTAATCTCCCCCAGCGTTTCTGCCCGCGTCCTCCAAGAGCATATGGCGTGGAGATTGTGTTTTGATGCAGCGTGTTTTTCAAACTTTTTTTATGTGCGTGTTAGGGTGGAAAAACACGGCACGGCTAAAATTAGCTGTGAAGAGGGCTGGAGTGAATAAACAAGCCAATCCATTAGCGTGGACGGGTTATTGGCTTATTCTGCCTCTTCTAAGGGCGGCCCATTAAAAGTGGTAATGCGTGCCCGCAGCTCTGCCCGAGGGGGTCGACGGAGGCTAGGCAGGAATATTTCACATGCATCAAGCGCCTGAATTAAATAGACCAATGTTCTCTCGAAAAAGACTGAAGTACATCTCTTTCTGATGTGCGTCTCGGGCAAAAAATTCATTGATCTTGGAATGTCCCTTGGCAATTATAAAATATTAAATCCGAGTCACACTTTTTGGCTCCGCTTAATTCCTTCTCTCTCTCTCTTTCGCTCACCCGCTGTTCATTGCTTCCTCCATTTGATCAATTTTAAAAAGTTAGCGATGTTTTCTAATGGAAAAAATCCCACTAGTGCTGCATAAATTATGGGCACGTTGAAGCTCTGTTTGCAATAGAGCTGTGCAGATGCAGATCGGTGGTTTTCAAACACAGAAATGGGTCACGTGTCTGTTTTCATGTGGTCACGCACAGCAAAACAATTCAAAAGTGAGTGAAATAACCATAACCTAGTACTTTTAGAATAACAAGATCAATAGACTAATGAACTTGTAAGAGAAGAGGAAACACTTTATGGTGTTTTGGCATGAATGTCTCGTGATGATGCAACGGTTGGCCAAAAAAATAAAAATCACAGATGAGATCTCTTTAATATCTCAATTATTCCTCCTATAGACATCAATGAGATTGAACTCACGTCTCATTCACGTCTCTTGAGAGAAAGAGTCATGAAAGAGATGTGAACAATGACCTCAGATTTGACAATATTATTGATTTCAATATGAACATTTCTTACCAAATCCATTTTTTTGGAACATTCATTTACACCTCCATACTCTCCATGTGTTTCTCTTTGTATTCTCTCAGTTTAAGCAGTTAGTCATCAGCTGTCATTTCTGTCAGTAAAAGTGTTGTGTGTGGTTGTGTTTAGCAGCGGTTTGGATGGATTAACCCTGTCCTCACACTTTCTGTGTCCTGTTCGTGGCTAATTGGCCAAATAATGAAAATGTAAGCGTGATGTTAATAAATGTATGCAGTCGGCTGTTTGACAGGGTTTAGAATAACAAGATCAATAGACTAATGAACTTGTAAGAGAAGAGGAAACACTTTATGGTGTTTTGGCATGAATGTCTCGTGATGATGCAACGGTTGGCCAAAAAAATAAAAATCACAGATGAGATCTCTTTAATATCTCAATTATTCCTCCTATAGACATCAATGAGATTGAACTCACGTCTCATTCGCGTCTCTTGAGAGAAAGAGTCATGAAAGAGATGTGAACAATGACCTCAGATTTGACAATATTATTGATTTCAATATGAACATTTCTTACCAAATCCATTTTTTTGGAACATTCATTTACACCTCCATACTCTCCATGTGTTTCTCTTTGTATTTCTCATGAAGCAGTTTAGTCATCAGCTGTCATTTCTGTCAGTAAAAGTGTTGTGTGGTGGTTGTTTAGCAGCGGTTTGGATGGATTAACCCTGTCCTCACACTTTCTGTGTCCTGTTCGTGGCTAATTGGCCAAATAATGAAAATGTAAGCGTGATGTTAATAAATGTATGCAGTCGGCTGTTTGACAGGGTGCACAGTTCATTAGAGTCAGTGTGTGTTTGTGATTCGGGTAATTAAGATTTAGAATCGATCTGTGAATGCATAATGCAGAAGTCAGTAATCCGTGTGTTTCTGCCGTTCAGTGTGTGAAGGGATTTTTACTTCAGGACTCCAATTAACTCTCCCACTTTACAACGCTTTTCTTTTCCCTTTCCTCTTTCTTCTGAGGCTAAACAATACGTCACTTTGACTAATCAGTCGTTTATGAAATGAACTCGTTTTGTAAATACATTTATGTAAAATGATTAATTAAACAATTAAACTCATGTTCTGGTTGTTTGAAGCTGGTGTTTTAAATGAATTAAATCAGTAATGCATGTCTGCTACAAAAGTTACTACAGTTTACTACAAATAAAATACAAAAATAAGATTACTATAGTATTTGTTGCAACGTGTGGTAATACAAATAGTAATGGTTACTGCACTTCTACTATAGTAAATCCATTTCAGATGAATAGTTTGTGTGAGTGCACAGGTTTAGTATAAATCTTCATCAGACTTTATTTCTGTACTGCCTCAAATCATTGTAAGTTGTACAGAAGTTCTGCTTTCTCCTTCTCTCATGTTGCCGTGTGATGAATCCGGACATGTATTTTTTAACAATCTATAAATTATGTATTATGAGGCGTAATGAAGCGAGTTGAGCGATCTCTTTCTGGATGTGATCTTCACGTGCTCCTGGAGAGCATCGCATCGCTCATTGCATGTAAGCCGCAGTTATGGATGATGATGTGTGTAAGCGATTCGCTGATATTAGCGTCTCGCAGTTTTGAAGAACGTTTTTTTGTCTGTTCATGTGATCAGACTCGATGATGGTGTTTAATAAACATGCATTATTTCATAGAAATATAGATTATAATGCATTTACAGAACTAGTCAGCTTTCCTGTGTCTTCCATTGCTTGTCAAACAGATATCTCACTGCCAACTCCTGTCAGACTGGTTGAGAGTTTTAAAGAAAATGAATTTTTATGTTCTTCTAGTAAATACCGCACACATCATCAAACGCATACGCTCACAATTACACCGCATTGATTTGTATGAACGGCCCGACGTGATTGACATCTTTTTTCCTCTCTTATGGGTGGTCTGGGCACGAGAAGCTCCGCTGGCACACGTTATGCCGTGTATCCGCTCTGATTCATCGCGTTTCTTGCCAAGAACAGGGGCGTCGGAGTTTATTCCGAATCTTACAGCAGCTCTCTTCAGTTCGTGAGAGTTCATTTATATGTTCGTGAGCGTATATTCATATTTTTACCCGCTGCGTGTGTGTGTTTGTGGGAAAGCTGTTTGGATATCAGGCGGCGCTGTAGGTGTTCTCCCATAATGCCGATGGGCTTCCCCGCCCAACCCTCCGCCTCAGGTGCAGGAAGACTTCAACACTTCCTCCTGCAAACTCTTGTGTAATTATTCTGGCACACAGGGCTGTAGATTTAAACCGAGTCAATATGTAGATAAGGTTTGTACATACGTACACTTGAATACAATGGGTTTGATGCTGAAAGCGGTGTGCGGGTTCGAGGCGTGCCCGCCGGCCTTCTGTGATGTAACAGACAAGTTTCAGCTTGGATTTGAGCTTTAACACAGTTACTAACTCATACACATTAACCTCCAGTTGACTTTGTGTATAGGAACAATAAAAAAACATGTCAATTTAGTCTTTATTCTCGCTCATGTCATGTCACACCTGTAAGATTTCCTTTCTTTTTCAGAAGATATTTTGAAGAATGTTGATAATAAAACAACACTGAACTCCATTGACTTCCATTGTATGAACACAAAACCACTGAGACATTTCTCAAAATATCTTCTGTTGTGTTCCACTGAAGAAAGACTATGAATATTAAGGTGAATAAATGATGACGGGTGAACTGTACCTTTATCTCATATGCATTGTGATTATTCTGTAAATGTGCTACGGTATGTTTTATATATTGACTAGAAGATTAAATGTGACTGCATGAATAAAAGTTTTGATTCTCTCTTCTGAAGAGTACAGACTTCAGTCCCTGTAGGAAACTGTAGGAGACGTCTTCATGTAAGTGACACATGTATGTTCTGAAGCTTTATTCAAATGTTCGCGAGCGGATTCTGCGCTCTGCAGCACGCGTCTATACGTTATTCATCAGGAGTGAGATGTTTTTGTCTTTGTCAAGCGTTTGGAGACACATTCGACAGCTCTGAGTTCATATTTCTCTTGATGTCACTTCATCAGTGTTAAAAGGACGTTTTTTCCTCTGCATCCCATTCACTCTGAAAAATATCTCCCCGCTCCCTTCTGTGCACCCACGTCCCTATTAAAGAGTGTTTTCTTTCTGTCAGGTCACCCCTTTGTGTCTTGTTGGAGGTTTTTAGGTTAAGATGTTTTTTCAGAGTCACACAGATGGTGTTCGGGGACCGATTGCTCTTAATTCTCCACAAAGGGTTTGCTTGTTATCTTTATCTCCACCTTCCGTTTCAGCGAGGATTAAAATTTAAAACAAGGCTGGAAATGGCGTGTTTGCGTGAGGAGTGAAAAATCAACAAGGCCTCATTAGGCGGATGCTGAGGACAATCCTTGAGACGTGATGCTCATTACAGCCGCTCTCATTCTCGCTCTAATCCGCTTCATTTTAGATATGAAACCTCCTGCATTTTTAATGCGACGCTTTCAAAAGTTCTGGCGAAGATGCTCATTGGGATAAATTGTTCACTTTGCTAAAGTCTTGTTTTAATGGTGTATGAGTTTTTCAGCGTTGAGTCAGAGGAGATCCGGGTCAGCGCGGATGGAAAACAGCATCATCCGCTAGCATGTGTTGGGCTCGTATTCCCCTGTTTATATTCACGCAACGCTGTCCGCTTGTCTGGAGAGGTTCTGCTCAAAAGACTTCGTTTCTAGACAACTGCTTTGTTTATGTGAATAAATACACAGCGTGCATCACGTTACCGCCGGTTCTGACAGCGTCGTGTGTGATGTTCCTCCTCGACTGAGTTCATTAGTACCTGTCTGTACTCCTCCAAACGAAAAAAACAACATAATAATGACTTCCAATGAGGCCTTTTGTTTAGCGTCTAACGTTAACAAACTTGTTTCTCTTGGGGTCTGAAGTTTGGAGTGCTTTTGTTTGCGAGGGAAGTTTCCGGGCGTTTATCTGGCTGACCCCGTCGGTGAGGGAGAGAGAGCGAGCGAGCGAGCGAGGAGCCCGGCGCTTCGGGCCACGCTTTCATCTTCTGCTGTAACTCGTGGACGCTCAAACTCACGGCAAATTGCAATTGCGGTTTTGTCAGTACACTACTAATTAGAAAATTCCTGACCCGGAGCGAGATGTTTTAATTACGTGTTTGCCGATTTAATCCTCGCTCGAGTCGAACAGGGTCTTCTTCACACACCCCAGCGTCTCTCTCTGATGTCCGTCTCGCGTGACCTCGCGTCGCCGTGTTTGTTTTTCAACGCTTAAGTAGCCAAACAAGATGAAGAGGGCCGGCTGGTGAGACGCTCTCGGTGTGGGTGTTAAGCGGAACGATGCGACAGGACGGCTTGAATAGAGAGAGAGAGAGAAAATGAGTCAGTGCCGGGCGAGGGAGGAAAGAGTTAAAGGAGCTGTGAGAGGGGATGCTGAGAGCGAGGCTGCGGCAGAACATAGCCGTGTTCGTGCGAAGGCAAGTCATTTCCCGAAACACTGCAGACACTGTGCCTCGGGCGCTCTGAAACCTTTGGAGACCAAAATGGCTTGCAGGAGTTCGAAAGTAATAAGGTGGTTTTTTTTGCCTTCTTTCTCCTTGACTGAAATTCTGCAGTTGCCGTGCATCGCCATGGAGCTCGCTGGCCGTGTTTTTTTTCTCCGTGTTTTATGTCGGGCATTAAGATGCTTACCGACCCGCATTTCTGAGATTTGTTGCTCTTTAGTTGGGGAGCGAATTACAGTTGTTTGTTTTGAACATAATTCTGCCATTTTTCATCAAGATCAGGCCAGCGTGCTTCTACTTCCACCTTCTGTTTACGCTATACGTATAATCTAATACTGCGACTGAAGTCTTTAGGATTTTATAGCTGTTATATTTATGATTAAATGTACGTTCAGCAGTAGGCTACTAACATGATAATATCGTGGTGTTTGTAAATCACTCTGTGTCATAATATAAATGTCATGGGATTTATCCACGTGACATTATTTGGGACCCTTTATTCATTTTAATGGATTAAAACAGAACAGAAACTCTAAACGGTTCTTTATTGGCTGCTTGTGTTGCAGTGCATTGTGGGTAATTGTTGTACTAGCACCATTATCTAGATCAGGGGTCTCCAACCTTTTTGTAAGCGAGGGTTACCTGAAGAGATCAAATCATTTAGAGAGCTACTGGTTAATAAAATACTTCAAACTTTAATGTGATTATTATTTTTCGGCTCACAGAACTGAATTGACTTTCCTTTCACATATTTTTGCACTTTTGCACATGTGCTAATAATAACATTTCATGGCGATGTAGCACTTGGCTGATAGTCACAGATTATATCGAGCATTATTGTTGAGCCCTGTGTTTGGCGGGCACCTTACAGAGTTCATGCGGGCTACCAGGTGCCCGCGGGCATCACGTTGGAGACCACTGATCTAGATTATTCGGTACTTTTGTAAGCCAAATAAATGTTCTGATATATCCAAGAATGAATGTATGCAATGTATTACATTTGACATGCATTTGTATAGTGTTTTACTTATTTTACGATGTAAATGTATAGGGTCACTAAAAAATATTTGGATTGATCACTAAAAATGAATATAATGTGCAACATTTCTGATTCACATGGTTATGGAATGCTAATTCTAAGTGTGTATTTTGTCAATGTTTTGAAACTAATTTTGAATTCAAATGGACTTTGACTGCTTTATTTTAGAGAATAGTTCCTGAAAGCTACACACAACAGTAATGATCTGTGAATGTGAATGTGATGGGCCGAGCAGCGCTTCATGAGTATTGATGTTTTATAGCAACAGTGTTTGTATCACTGCGCTTCACTGTCATGTTTTCTTGCTTAGGAACACACAAACCATGAGGCTTTAACTTTAATTTCACAAAAAAAATCTGGTTAAATTTAGTCTAAGATATAGCTTAATGTTTGTTTATTTAATCTGTGTGTATAAATATATTTCACATTGAGTAAAAGTGCTGTTGTGCTGTGGTTTTGTTGACCATTATCAGATTTGATACGGTGTCATTGTACCACCGCAGAACTTTTGTAGGTGAATTTATAGTTTATATCCCATTTATTCTTCCTATAAGCCTCACTAGAGACCAAACACAGAAATGATATCCTGTGGACGTGTGTAAATCAGAATATTATAAATGTAAGTGGCACATGTGTCCGGTCATTGTGACCCTTTCATTAGCTGAAAACAAAGAGCTTCTCATTTTCTTCCCCCAGCTTTGTTAATCTTGGCTGCCGCGGCTCGGTTCAAAGCGAGAGCGCCGCATATAATCCTCGCAATATACATCTGTGAATTATTATTGTAATTCTTTATACGTTTATTGGAGCTGAATAAACTCCACATCAAATACATCACTCGGGCGATGTCGAAAACGCCCCGGGCCAATCACTCGACATCTGCTAACTCTTTCAAAATGTCCTCATCGGCCTTTTCTCCTGGCGAAGGAGGAGAGGAAAAGTGAGAGGGAATTTCTGGTCCTAATTAATGGCCGATGCCGGCGTGGAGGTGGAGCGGAGAGAGAGAGAGAGAGAGAGAGAGAGAGAGAGAGAGAGAGAGAGCCCGAGGCGAGGCTGGTGTGGGCGCTCTGAGCGTGGGGAGAGGAGAGAGAGGAGAGGTGGGTGAGTCTGTGTTCATGATAAAACAACATGAAGGTAGACATGTGGGAAAGCTTTGAGTTTTGGCTTAGATGATCTCTCTCTCTCTCTCTCTCTCTCTCTCTCTCTCTCTCTCTCTCTCTCTCTCTCTCTCTCTCTCTCTCTCTCTCTCTCTCTCTCGATGAGAATGAGAATGAGAATGAGTGAGAGGTGAAGTCCTCATGGAAAAACTTCTCTTGCGGTCTGCAAGCTTCCATTAACTTTGGCATTATGACATTATGTTCCTGAAAAATAACATAAAAAATCTAAAGTATTTTAAAACGTAAATCTTTCCTGTAATATGTCTGAATGTTCCAGTTCTCATTGTATTTTTATTATTATAATGCGGCTACTTCAAAGTAAAATAACAAATGACATGCAACACAATGTTTTACTCAAGAGTTTAGTTTTCCCAACAGATTCCAGAATGATTTATAATTTTTGGGTACATTTTTAGGAAGGAAGCCTATGTAAATGTAGGCTATTTTGGTAAATAAATTGTGAAGAAAATGATTTCTCTTTAAACGGTGTAGTTAAGTGTACTTGGCTATTCTGTGTTGTTTTTTTGTGGTTATTTAACTTTTTAAAATGTCTTAAAACAGCGCTGTAAAAATCTTTGTTTGAGCTTTCAGTGAAGAATCGTGAAGATTCACCTTCACCTGCATCCATCACTTCATCTCAGTGTCAAGTGTTTGCTGAGATAGCAGTTTTGCTTTTCTGTGTGTGTGTGTGTGTGTGTGTCTGTCTGGCAAAGTGGACCATTAACCTGCAGCCCTGAAGTGAAACTGCAGCCAAGTCAAATATTGGCTCCAACATCAAGGGCTGGTGCTTCACGCCGCTCTCCGAAAACTCTGAAAGACTCCGATCAGCAGAAAAGCGCTGAAGATGAACCCGGCGCTGACTGACGGAGCTCCGCAGCTCCCTGCCAACCATCAAACAATTAGGAAAAACATACATTATTAACCCAAAGTAAATTAAGCAAAGTGGGAGCTAATGTGGCCGCGTTCCTGCGAGTGTTTGGCACAAGACGAACGTGTTACGCAGACTGAGACCGAAGCTGTAACCTGTGACCATTAAAACACTCAAATCATAATCATAAATACATTTTTTGATGACTTTACACTCTTTATTTATTCATTTAGAAAAAACCTGATACACATTGTAAAGGCTGCAGACTTTTTATATTAATATTAATATGTTAGTACTATTAAGATAAATCCATATTAATGACGTGTCATAATGATTCTGTTTCATGTGTCAGACTGTCTCTGCTCACTGGCACCTCTCATGTTCTTATGGTGTGAACACGCGTGTGCGTGTGTACGTGTGATCCGTGTGCGTGTTGGTGAGAAGGCTCGCAGGCATGTCCTGTTACTCCCTCTCGGGATCTTTGGATCCTTTCTGGACCATCAACATTCTCATAGGACTCATCTCTCTCTCTCTGCTGTTTGGAGGTATCCGTGTGTTGGCTGTCAGACGGATATGTCATGTGACATGATGCCCGCGAGGGCTTCACGTTGAAAAAATGACAGATGCTGTTGTTTGCCTCATGGATTTTGCTTCCCACAAAAGCAGAATCTCTCTTTTCTTCAGCTCTGTGTTGACCTTCGCCAAATTCACATCATGACGGCTGATTCAACAATCCCAAAACATAATTAGCGGTAATTTCATGTATTTTGCTTCCCAGGGAACGACTGTGAAGCAACTGAGCCGTGTGTGTGTGTGTGAATGTGAGGTTACAGGATACACAAATCTACATAGAAAAAGACGACAACAGGGCAGAAATCTCACAAATGTCTCCATTTGAGTTTCAGAAGAGATGTCAACAATGTCTCAAACTGAGCTCAGATTTGGCTCAATTGTCTCAATAGTATTGAACATTTACATTTACATTTATGCATTTGGCAGACGCTTTTATCCAAAGCGACTTACATTACATTGTACTATACATTTGAACATTTTGTATAGTAAGCAAGTGAGGGTTAGAAGCCTTGCTCAAGGGCACCTCAGCCGTTACCCACCAGCCCTGAGAATCGAACCAGCAACCTTCTGGTCATGAGTCCAACTCTCTAACCACTGGACCACGACTGCCACTGCCCAATTGAAGATCTCAATATTTACTCAAATCCAGATATTTTACACTCTTAATGGATTTGGTGGTGTTTATTTCTCCTAAGCAATTTTAGAGAAACTTGATAGTTAAACACAACAGAGAACTCCATGAAAGAGCAACATCTGAGCAATAACATCGATGTCAGTCATTATTTTCTTTCTCTCTCCAACTCTGATGTCTCGTTTTGTCTCACCCGTGATCTGTCTCTCTCCATCTCTTAAATACACACACACGTGCCGGAGGCTGCGTCCAGGTAGATGGATGCGTTTGATTGGTCCAGGCTATGATTGGCATTAATTGGCATGGCAGAAGGCAGGACCGCCTCTCATTCGAGAGTCAACTCTGATTGGCCTGATTAGGTCAGATGTTTCTTCTGAGAGGTCCTCAGGCCCCGAGGGTGTCCTGCGCTCTGCCCGTCCTGAATTCAGCACACTCCACCCGTCAGATTCACTGACGGCTCAGTAAAGACGAGGCCACCCTGAGCCGGCCCTGAACCCTTCACGCTGACTGCTGTCAGATGGTTTTCATTTGCATCTGCATGTCTCGCTGCTTTGTGTTTACTGAGTGCAATCAGTATAATTGTACGATGTCTGTTGGAGAGAAAGATTTCGTTTCCGGTCTTATTTGGCTCTTGTGTTATGTGGTTTCTAGCATCCGATATTTTTCTTAAGAAGGATGGAAGTCTGACTCAATGGTGTAAGAATCTGCGTGTTTATTTGAGTTCTCCCATCAGTTTGCACTTAAACGCAGAAGAGGAACGTGAAGTTTGATCTGTAAGAAGAAAGAGCTGAATATCTCAGATTTGGGAAATAATAAAGCACTTTGGAATATACGAAAAGTGTTAATGGTGTAACACAGTAGAATGTATACACATCTACTTAATTTCCTATGGATGTTAGCAGCAGGTTTGATCAGGGGATTGTGTGACTGACAGCCGTGAAAGTTGAGAGATGCTGAACTTTATGCAAATAAGAAGTACATTGTATGGTGACACGTCTATACAGATAATGTTTGATATTCACTTCTGTATGTAATGATGAAATGCGTCAAAACATCATATGTAAGTCACAATTTTGTGAAATATTTTTTGCTAGTAAGAGTAAATGCCATTGCACATAAAGCCCGAAATGTGCATCTGAAATGTTTGCACGTTAAAAAATAAATACGTTGTTTCAATCACATTTACACACTGCCTACGAAATTTTTGTCAGTCATAAAAAAATCAAACTGGGTTCGATTTTCTGCGTTTTTCGCATCCGTAGGAAGCATTTTCAAAGGTATTTTGGCTATGCAGAGCCGACGAAATTTTAGGATGACGAATACGAAGTAACGTGCACAAAAATTTCGGACTCCATGTGCAATGACCTTTAGTGTCAAATCTCGATCAGCATTACATTGTGTCGGCTTTTGTTCTAATGTGAAGAGAGTTTGAGATGGTGTAAAGCGAGAAAATGTGGAAGCTATTTACCTTGAAATTGGTTTGTAAGTGAGATATTAACTACAGTGGGATATTGTTCTAAACCCCAGAGAGCAGCACAGCCACAGCAAACATACAGTAGACATACATACACTCTTGAACCTTTTTTGTCGAAATGGTTCCATATAGAACCTTTAACATACGAAGAAACTTTCTGTTTTACAAAAAGGTGAAAAAAGGTTCTTTAGATTCTCCGGAACTAAAATTCTGGCCGGCAAATCATCCCGGAACTATGTGAATCGTTCCTGTGGTGCGAAAGCCCCTACTGTGCTTATTTACAGATGAACTGTGTTCATGATTATATATCCAAACAGTCGATAACTCTACAAATTTATTCACAAGTCACAACATGTCGTTCAGTGAAGTAAGTGCTGTTATTTCCTCGCGCTCGTGCGGGCCTGAATGAAATATTCACTGAAATCCTGTAAAATTCAACCAATCATGTGACGACTTCGAACTGGCTGAAGTGTTTCCAGAAAAGTGTGCCAAATGCATCAGACGTTCAGTTCAAAATCAAAGTTGCTAGATTGGTCGCCAAGTTAACAGTTTTTTGTGCACCAGTGCATGTATTTACATTTAGTCATTTAGCAGACGCTTTATCCAAAGCGACTTACTGTGAATGGAAGATGCTTTGCATAAAACAACATGGAGATTTTGTTATGAGATGTTTTGAAACCAAGGTGGGTTGGCATAATAATGAACGGGAAACACGGCTATTTCTGAGCCCAGTATGATACGACATGTGTCTTTATAGATGGCCGTCTGAGAATTCATCTGTTTTGTTTGTCCTCAGGTGTCGGGAAGTTCGGCAGGTTCTCCGGCCGGATCGTCGGCTCCCTCCAGCTCATCACGGCAGTATTCCCGACAGAGAATAACACGCGTCAACCTCAGGGACTTCATATTCTACATGGAGCAGGAGAGAGAGACGAATCGATCGCTGCTGCTCTATCGCGCTCTCCTCAAGTAGCTAAAGCCAAGCAAACTCACTACAGACAATAGAGACGAGACGTTCAGCCGACGATCGACTTCCTTCCAGCCGTGCCTTCAGCTCGCTTCACCTCCTGTGTCTGTGATGTTGTGATGCCATCATCGCTTTTGATAGAAAACCACAGAAAATTGGGGAAAAACGAAGACATCCTCCATGTTTCCACTGTTACGTGATTCAATGCATTCATTGTGTTCATGATAGTGATTTTTAAGCTAAGCTGATGTCTGGCTTTGAGCCATAGGAAGCCCTTTTGTTTTTATGTTTGTTTATTGAGTGTGAATGAAATCATTTTCATCATCAGCTTATTTATTTACTTGAAGCAAATGTGTAGAGAACATCTTTTTATGGTCCATTTGCACTTTTATTTGTTTATTAATATAAAAAAACATTTGACTTGAAAATGCACTTACAATGACTTTTTAAGAACATATCTTAACATCTGACACATTTGCTTCTCACGTAAATAGATTTTGTATCAAGAGCGTTAAGATATATTTAGTGGGAAATGATACACTGATGTAGAAAAAGATTTTTCGTGCTCACAGATGCTGTATATTTCACACAAAATGCTTACAATGAACGATCTTTAAGACTCAAAAATGCCTTGAAGTGATCGACGTACTCTTGTTAAAGAATTCTTCTCTAAACTTTATGCAGAAAACGTTTTTAAAACGTCATCAGTGTTTAACCAATTCACAGTATTTCAGACCCCTTAAAAAGTCTTTGAAGCAGATGTTTTAACATCTGATTTCAAACCTTTTTATCAGTGAGATTTCAATGTAAATATGTTTTATGATGTTTCTAACAGCATGTAAAAATGATTTCCACATGATATTTTAGCAGCAAAATAACGTTTTAAACATCTGAAACAAAGAAGGAAAAGTTCCTACAATTTATCATCATGCTTTTATCTTTCATCATGTTTTTAAAACTTTTCGACGCGTCCATAGCAGACCAGCAGTGATCCGAGCTACAGCAATACAACACCAAAACTCATCCGCACTGCTGGATTTTTTATTTGTCTTCAACATCAACAACCACTTTCATTTCCATAATGTAACTTTTTTTTTTATCTGACCGGTTCTTTAGAGATGTGGGTGGGGCTTGATTTGATCCATTAGAAATTGGTTGGATTGTGAAAAGTTTCAGCAAACCTTATTGTTTCCTAAAACAATTGAATATTCTTCCCTGTATGTGTGTCTGGTTTTATTCGTGAGCTCAGTATTAGTATTAGTGTCGTACGGACCGAACTCGAATCATTTTTACATGATGTCATGAGAGGTCAGGTTCTGTGTGACCTTTCTGCGTACCGACCCAATCACATTCAGAATGTCAGACCCCTTCTTTCTCTCTGTCTCTCTTCAAAAATGAATGAACGCACATTGAAGTTTGTTATTGATAGATTGTTTTTGTCCTCAGTGTTTCTGATGTCGAGCAGAAACGTGTGTGTGTGTGTCAATGAAGCTCTAGAAGGGAATTCTTGTTTTATATGTATTTCTATTTAACGTCCACGTTTGCCACGTTTCAGGCAATACACTTCATTTCCCACATTTGACAGTGCGACTGTCGAAAACAAAGCACAAATGTATTTGTTGGGTTGTTTAAAGACTTTATTCTTCTTATGGTTTATGTTTCTGCAGGAGACTCTTTCTATGACTTACGCTTTGTAGCCAAAATATTATTAGGACTCTATTCTTTTCATATTTGATGTGCACAGCTGGAGTTTAATGTTTCAATCTATGGATAATTTGTATATATTGTTTACAAGACCTTGTGTTTATTAGAACTCTTATTTTTGGTAAATTCTGTACATATCCTGAAATATTTCTGTTTGTGTCAACATACTTCTGTATTTGTACCTATTTTGTAAAGGAATAAATAAGCTGTTTACTAGACTTAAATATTTTGCTGATGTGATCTGGCCTGCGTTTCATTATATCTCATAATGAATCATTATCATTTTATTGTTGTGTATATAGGCTATTTATTTCTTTTTCAAAACACTGGAGAGAAAGTAAAGATGTAATTTTACAATGTCCTCAAAACGGTTTCATCATTTAAGACAATGTTACTATTTTAAATACAGATGAAGACACAATGAGGTCATTTGCTTTCTCATGAAAGTCAAACAAGTTCATAAAAGTTTCCACATTTCAACTCAACTGAACAAGGGTCTAAATTCAGAAAGCAAATGGTTTGTTGGAATTCTAAATTTCCTTTACATCTGCTGACTTAAAAGCAGCAACACAAAGATGCTGAAAAGTTTTAACGTGTCAAAGTTTGATACACTGGAGAATACACTGAAAAAAACTTTTGCGTGTGTAAAAACATCTGTTTAATG
This sequence comes from Oreonectes daqikongensis, assembly GCA_026939265.1. Classification (NCBI taxonomy): domain Eukaryota; kingdom Metazoa; phylum Chordata; class Actinopteri; order Cypriniformes; family Nemacheilidae; genus Oreonectes; species Oreonectes daqikongensis. The sequence goes on from JAOTQM010000554.1 coordinate 396,541, forward strand.
TATTATAAACAGCTAAAAACCTTTGATTTGAATCTGATATGAAGAACATTTAGCAGAATATACAGATCAAGTTCTTGAAACCTTTCTTTCCTCCCACTAACTCAAGATTCAAGATAACGTTTTTTCAGACTCAACAATAAAATATATTTTTGTGTGTTTTAAAGGAAACCTGTGCATTAAATCAAATGTACAAGTATACTGTACAAGTAATTCATCACATTATAATTTGTAGATACATTCGAGTCAGAATACATGTTTAAAAGCATTAGTTTGATCCATAAACTTAAGTAGGTATTCATTTCATTGGCAAGATTGATGCTTTATGAAAGTGCAAGAAAAAAAACGGATTTAAGGTGAATGAAACGTTTTTTATTATAGCAAATGTGCAAGTAAATAAAAAAGACACTGTAAATAAACACATGCCCTTTAATACAACGGTTTAATTATTAATACATTAAATAATGACAATTTCCACCTTTTGAAGTGTATGGTTCTTTTGTAAGTTTATGTACATGACATATTGCTTTGCTCATTTTTAATCCGTCAGTTTTGTGTTAAAGCAATCCACATGTCTGTTTAGGGTTCGTTTGGAGAAAACAACTGTTTTAATTTCATTTCATTAACAGCACATCCGGCATTTAGACCTGCTGAGGTGAGATCCAACAAAACGTTACATCTGACAAATGTATAAAACAAATAAAACACGTGCCAAATGAAATCAAGGAGATCAGATTGTGTTGCATGAACCGTATAGTTACTCCGACTCGATGTCATATGTTGTGAAGTTCGTCTGATCTTCCGAGCGGTTCTGTGTGTTCGGTGGTAAATGTGGAGCGCTGGGATCGCGTGTGAATGTTCAGTCGAGATGTTGGACACACAGGCACATCTTCAGCACATGAAAGCAGTGTTTGGCCATTCTCTCTGTGCTGGCTCGATGACAGAAGTGGACCGGCTCGAGTGGGCTTTCCTAAGGTTCTCCCTTCCAGTGAAGACCACTGGACTCAAAGAGACACCTCGACTGACGGCAAACAAAACTACACGATACACACAAACTGAGAAGAAATTCAATTGTTATCTGACTTTTAAGTTTGGATGCATCTGATCTTTGTTTAAAATGCAAATATTTGGAAGAGAAACAAACAAACAAAATTCTATCAATTGCACAAACACCACACAGTTTGCTTTGATAGTTTTTTGATATGGACGATTCATTTTAGAACGTGACCTCTGATATTATATAAATCTATAAATTGAATTAAAATGGATGACTTTAAAATGAATACAAACGGCATATATGTTTCGTTTAAAGATCATTTATTTAATGTTGAATAAATGTTATTTTGGTTATTCTCGACATTGTTTCAACATTATCTTTGCCATTTAGGAGTATTTTAATGTGTAACAAATCAAATGATTAACAATTATCAATTTATCGTATTCATATAAATCAAATTTCAGCCAGACAGGGGATCTGTTGTGTTTCTTATAATGCCAGCGATCTGTTGTCATGTTTGGTTGCTGCTCACGTCCGCTGAAGAGCCGATCTTTACTTGAGCGTTTGAAGACACAGACCACACGTATGACCTCCAAAATCTGAGAAACGGCTTCGTTCAGTCATTTACTCACAATGGACTCATCTGACAACATTTCAACATCAAAAACAGAAATCTTCAAACAAACTGACGTGATAAATTGGGGTAATGAATAATGATGATTTATTCACAAAGACGGTGTAAAAAATTAATGCATCATAGTGACTAGCCTCATTCTGTCAGGAGCTGAAAGTTAAAATTATTTCCACTGAATCTTTAAACACACCGGCTGCTTGTTTTTACACTCGCTTCATGTCAAGAGTCGAATTTAAGTGCGAAAGTTAATCATCGTATCCAATATTTCTCCTCAAATCAGACTTTGATGCGTTTGGACACTTTTGGACATATTGAGATCTTATGCGATGCGATGATATGAATAACTATGGCACTTTACAGTCACCTATTTTGAAATAAGAATAAGTCTTCTGCATTAAACCTCGGACTGCTTTGGCCACGCGGCCGCAGGGTGTAATAGTGTGGCAGGAAAAATCCAACACAATGCCTCCAATCCCGTCATCCTTCATATAACAAAAAATAACAATAAAACAGAGTCTTAGTACTGATAACTGCATACAACGTGGTGCTATAAGGTGTGAAAAAGTCATGAGAGGTTGACCCTCGACCCCTAATGCTGAGAGTCATTCCGGCCTCAGTGTCTTCGTGGTCAAGATGGTGTCCGTCTGCTCGAGTGTCATAACAACGCATGTAAAGATAATAAATCATACTGATACACACTGTAATGAGTGACGGGATGGGGGCGGGGCTTGCATCCCGTCCAGACCAATGCCGTCCTCTCATTGGTCGATTAAGCTGCTTGTGTTTCAGTTCTGGTGTTGTGATTGGTGTGATTAAATACATTCCCCTGTTTGTACGCTGAGCTCTGAAGAGTCTGTGAGTGTGTCGTGTGGTTTGGGGGGCCGAGGGCCTGAACGTCTCTCTAGTCCAGCGGTTCTTGTTTTATCCTGATGGGCGTGTTCGTGGACTGACACCGCCTGTCCTCACGACACAGCACGTATTCGCTGAACTGCGAGGAGTCGACGCCGCCGCCGCAGGACGCGGCCACACTGAAGCCCTTCTGAAAGAGACGCTCCAGCACCTGCGAGGACGGAAAACACAGAGGGTCAAAACTCACAATGACACGCTCGTGCGTGCGGTCGCCCCGGAGCGTCGGGAACACGGAGGGGTCAATTAATCACCAGACCCCCTCCATCCTGATTCCTTGACTTGGTTTCCTGCTGCTTGTTCACATTTTCCAGTCAAATTCCTGACATTAACAGAGGAAGATTAAGAAAAGTCCCACAGGAACGTCTCACTTGTGTCACTCCTGGCAAAGACGATCAGAGAACAAACGTTTGTCTCTCAGAGGGGCTCCAACACGGACCTCAGATCTGCCTCAAATACTTGAGTTTGACTTTCAACAGACACGAGCTCAGATGAGTTCACACGCACACGCACACGCACACGCACACGCAGTGTAAATAAAACAACATTTAAATGCAGAACCGTGTGTGTGTGTGTGTGTGTGTGTGTCAGTGGACTGCTTCAGTCTCTCTCTCTGCAGCACAACATTTATCAATCTGATGGAAGTTCAACGACTTCTGTGTTGATTCAGGTTCTCCATCACTGTGAGATATGAACTGAGTCAGACACTCTGTGTGTGTGTGTGTGTGTGTGTGTGTGTGTGTGTGTGTGTGTGTGGCCAAATGTGTTTTTCTTTTTTTTTTAACCTTTTCTCATTGTGTGCTCAGCTGCCACTTTCCTCAATGCCTCTAATCTCACATCAGACTCATTCAATCTCTCTCTAGGCAGTTGTTTCTCTCACTTTTAAAGCGAACCCCCCCCACACACACACACACACACACACACACACACACACACACACACAGTTATAGCATATAACACAAACTCTTGAGTTGTGTGTGTGGGGTGTGGTGTGGTGAGACGCCTGCAGTGATGTATTGTGTAGTATAGTGAAGCAGGATTACTGTGTCCTTCACACAATAGGAGTGTACAGTTCAACATTTCTTTCTTCACACACCCTTCCTGCAGGACCCCACACGCACGCACACACACACATACACACACACACACACACGCACACACAAACACACACACACACACACGCACGCACACACACACACACCTGTATCCACCCATCCAGCCTGCCCTCGCCATGCCCGATACTAAACTACAGTGATACACTTTATCTCTTCAATACTACTTGGGACTACATTGTGCCATTTCTTAGTCTATAAAAGTGTACTTCAAGTGTATTAGTAGTAAACTTCGAGTACACTAGTTTACTATGTTTTTTCATTTGTACTGCAACTATACTACAATTGAACGTATAGCACATTTTTAGTTGGTGAAAGTGAAGTATAGTCTCAGTAACTAGCAGTTTAGTACTACAAAGAAGAAAAAAGTATACTAAGAGACTGTGTTCGGTTATGATGTCACAATTTATTTTATATTTAATTTATATTAATATGAATTGAAAGGTAAATTAAATGAATTCTTTGTGGAGGTCTACCGGGAGTTAGTTTATGTTGAATCCGTCTATAGTACATGTTTAAGGGTAAACAGGATTGAGATCATCATGGGCTTCTGATGTAAGAACATTAACCACATCCAAAACAACACCACATCACCCAAAGACTTGCCAGGTTATTCTCTTTAAAAATGTGATTTTACACAAATCTGTGTACTAAACACTTAAGTATAACTATTGTCTGTTTGCTTCTCTTCTCAGGTGCTGCTTAAAGAAAAATAATTGATATATAAAAAAGATCTGACAGCTCACTGGATTATAGAACTGACCTGTGGATATGGCTGTAATATACTTAATGCATCTACAGAATATACAAAGTGACCCATTTCAGCGGGAGAGAGTTCGTCCGCTCACGGAAAGCAACTAGTTTTAAAAGAAAATCGCCAGCATTAGACAGAAACAGAAGATGAGAGCGTGAGCCGGAGCGGCCGAACTTCCGCAGGAGACACACAAAGAAAATGTTGTGTTAGTTGATGCAGCCAATTAATTCTATTGCGAGCCATTTAGAAATCTATAAAAGAAGCATGAAGGGGTTGAGGCTGTTTGAGAAAGTGTAAGTATGGTATTAAAAAATGCAATACGTGTATTTCAACCGCTTTGGGCACAGTTACACTGGAGTCGCTTCTTTTTTTAAAGGCAGAAGTTGTCTTAAAAAGGAGAATGGTGTAAATTATGCATATCGTTTTTTAGCCTTTCTTCTCTTCAGCTCTGTCATTTTGTTTTTCGAGGGAATAAAAGGAAATGTCCTGTATTTTGCTCACTCCTGATACATTGCTCTCTCTCTCTCTCTCTCTCTCTCTCTGTCTCTCTCTCTCTCTCTCTCTCTCTCCATCAGGAGCGGACAGATGTGTGTAAGTTCATGTCACTATCACCCGTGTGTGTTCTGCTTTGTTAGTAAACACAGGCATGATAAGGTCAAGAGTTTGTTTTCACCTGCACCGAGTTCAGCCTGCAGTATCCGTTCAGTGGGAATCGGATGACGTGAGTGGGATCTTGATTCCAGCCGGCGTTGACAGAGTTACACATGACGTCACCGGTCTCGGGGAAGATCTCCTCGATGAGGATCTTCTCACCGCTCAGCGCGATCCTCTCGCCGAGGTCAGGGGTCACGCGGACCACCAGACAGTCACACGGCTGTGACAGACGTCTCTGCTCGCGCTCCTGTTTCCATCTCTCCAGCTCTTTGATCATGGGCGTCAGCTGGTAATACCTCGCCTCCTCATACAGGAGATTAAAGTCCTACAACACAAGACATATAGAGAAATGTACTTCTGAAACACAAATACACATGCTGTTGTGTCTCTGTAATGTGGGAAGAAGAGATCAACGTCTCCAACTGTGCTCGGATTTGCCAACATCCCAAAATCTCAGGCAAACCATTTTCTCATTTGTGTCTCAACAAGGAACTATCAAGAGAAGTGGCTGAGACTTTCATTAAAACACAGCTCAAGAGACTTCTCAGAAACCTTCAGATTCTGACCTGACGCGTTTTCAACGAAACAGAAATAAAGTTGTAAAACGGTTCCATATGGACTGTGACCTTTGACCCGCAGTAATCTGAGTTTAATAGTCTGTGTGTGAAACACCTTCAGTGATCTCAGTACTTAAACTCTTCTCTATAGCAGTACTGCAACAAAATAAACAAATAAATCCATAAATAATATTGAATTAATGAGCGAATCTTTAAAAAGCAATGGGATTTGGATGGAACGTTTTGCTCCGAGGGGTCTCTGCGGTGCCGGAGGGACAACAGTCAAGTCGACTCATGTCAGTATGAAGCTGAAGTGTTTCATGATCCAGACAGACAACAGCAGATTGCCAAACTCTCTCTCTCTCTCTCTCTCTCTCTCTCTCTCTCTTTCTCTCTCTCTCTCTCTCTCTCTCTCTCGCGTCTTGCCAGGTTTTTTTTTTTCCCCTTTCAGTTTTCCTTAATTTCCCACAAGTCCAGATGGTCCCATTCTTCCACCTCTCTCTCTCTCTCTCTCTCTCTCTCTCTCTCTCTCTCTCTCTCTCTCTGCTGGAGTGAGCGAGGTGTGGATGCAGGAGTGCATCTGAGGATTCGGGTTTGTGTGCAGCGTCTGCAGTGTAATCTGCATAAAGATGGATATAAACATCATACACAGCACACGGCCTGAATAGTAAGTAAACGACAAGAAGAGTTGTTTACAGTTTCTGTGCTCGCTGCGGAAAACAGACAATAAAACGTCTCTCTCACCTTATAAAGACAACCAGCTCTTATTCACAACCGCCTGCATTTCAAAAAAGAATAAAGAGCTGGAACCAAATTATCTTCACGACAAATATACAGTAAATACTAAACTCTTAACCTCACAACTCACTGTAATGAATCACTGAATCAGTCTCAGTGACTCATAAACATTTCACAAATGACTCTCGAATCAGCACTCCTCAGTTGTGTTTCATTTAAATCTCAACCTAGTCTTAGATGTTTCTTTTAAAATTGCTCAAGAAACTAAAAAGAGAATAAAATGAGAGTGTAATTGTTGAAACACATGAAGAGTCTGGAGGTGTAAATGAATGTAGATTGTAGAGGAGAAATGTTTGAGTTCATATTGAGATCTTTTGATAAATCAGACTTGACAAATCTGAGCTCAGTCATTGAGATCTCTTCTGTAAAGAACTTTAGTCGTCTCATTGGTGTATCTACACAAACAAGAGCCCTGATAGAAGAGAGGCAGAGAGAGAAGATGCTAACATCGGTCCGACAGGCCTGTTGTGATCCAAAATAATGATCCGACTCTACTGCCCACCGGCAAGACAACATCTCGCAGACACACACGGAGAGAGACGGACAGAAATATTCCCCTGTCTCTATCTAATACATATAAGAGACGAGCACTTCTCTCTGATTCTGTCAAACACACACTGATGTAGGTCAAAATCCTACATGACAACAATCATAAACACTACACGAAATATCTTATTGTGCATGAAGCATCAGAGATCCTAAAAATAAAACCTTATTTTCTATCATATCCCTTCTGAAACACTTCGACTGTCATCATATACTGGTTAATGTTTTTATGTTTAATACCAAAATTTGGGAAATATCATTTAAAAACCTAACATACTGTAATGACTTCCTCAAATTAAGAACAAAGTTTATAACATTGACAGACGGATCTTTGTTAAGCTTGCGTCACATTATAAAGGTAAATCAAATCGTGAATGCAGCTTCATGTTGACTCGAATCCAACAGATTTGATCAAAACTTTGAGAAATGACAGTAAGTGTAAAATACAGCCTCACAGACAATATTCTTTGATTTACTAAAGCATCTCAGCAACCTGCATGTTTTTCTTACTGGTGAGACAGAAACAAATGATTCTTCTCCAGGTTTACATTGACTCAGTAAAACACACGCCACCGTGAGCCATCGTGACAGTCACAACACCCCAGAGACACACAAACTTAATACTGCCGACTGAAAACACCCAAAATAATCTCTTCTGTTCTGACTCAAGAGAAGATGATAGATGACCTCATGCACTAAAACATCATATCACAGATAACACTGCTACAAGATTTGCATAGTTTATTTAACTCAAACAGGTTCTGTGGTCCTGTGACCTCAAGGAGTTTAGGACCAAGTATTGGAAGTAATCTTTAGTTTGAGAATAAAAATGAAATGCAAATAAAACGTATTGGTTTCCCTTTGCCCAGATACTATACTATATTTTCATAGTAGATTGTAGTATACTTTAGTATTTAATATAACAGACTTTAGCGTTTACTGTAGCCTGTACCCTAGTATTATTCAATATTCAGTAGTATCAACTAGAGTGAACTGATGCATACTATATACTTGCATACTATTACATACTACTAAGTCATGTACGCTGTAGAAGTATGCTAGTAAACAATCGTTGGGTCATTGGACATCCAATCCAAATACAGAACATCATGCACTTGACAGAGTGACGTACCTTAAAATCATCGGGAAGGAGAAGTTTGCAGGTCCGCAGGAAACTCAGTATGTAACGGAAAATTTCTCCATCCCGGTCAATAAAGTAATGCTGCTTTAAACTGTCCAGAACTATCGGCTCAGTTCCGTTAAACAGCCGACTGATGCTGAAAATGAAAACACACACACACACACACACACACACACACACACACAGAGTTAATGGAGTGAAGCCAGCCTCTTTTAAATGCATGAAACAATTAGCATTTATTGTTTCATTTTTACTGGCCAGCCAAAAACATATTAGTGCTCCAGTTCTGAAACAAGAGGCTTTAGGCGTCAGAAAAGCATTTGAAGTCTTTCTCTGGCGTGAGAGCTGAAACCCTGCTTTATGATATCAGTTGTATAATAATGTCCAGGCCACAAAACGCAACACAAATGATCAAACTAAAGCAAGCAGTTGTACAAAAGCCCACCCATCCGAAACAAATCAAATATACGTTAATATTAAAATTGTGCCATACATAGTTTCCAATATAGTGCAGGTATATTATTTACAAGTTGATTTTTCAGCTGGTATCCATTAGATCTGTATTAAATGTTGATCATATCACATGATTTGTTGGCATGTGTTTGACCCTTTAAGAGTGATGTGAGTTAAGAAAGACAGATGATGCCATTTCTTGTTTTTTACTTTCTTCTTGGTTACATGCTGTAATATATGTGCATTATAAAACAAAAGGTTTAAATCAAATCTAGCGGCATTACAAATGTCCAGTTCAGAGTTCATCGACCTCAAAGCACCTTCAGATTTGTGCTTGATTTTGTTATCAGCAGATTCGATCGCTACAGTTCCCAGATCAGTCGGACACGTGCGACGAGAGCGCCTGTCAAAGCCTGTTAAAGTGAATGAGAGTGAAGGTATAAAGCGTTTATTGTTGAATGTATTTAGTGTTGCCTGCGTCTATGGAAGTGATTTGCAAACACAAACACAGTTCATTGAGTTCTGCCAGGTGCGGATCTTTACAGATGTTTGTCTTCATTCACGCCCGCCGCTCCGTCCGTTATATTGTTCGTGTAGTTTTCACCTTCTGCACTTTCTAAAGCTCTCTCGCTTTCTCTGGGTTTTTTTTTCTCTCTTTCTCTCTCCCTCCTTTACCCCCTTTGGAAATCGATGCAAAATGCTTTATAAAAAACCAATACTCATCTCCCTGTAGCGCCTGCGGTCTTTCTTTCTCATATGGTCTTGCAATTCTTCCAGCTAGAATTTCACCATGCGCCTGCGGGCAAACACTGTTTTTCATCTGCACTTTTTTTTAAAAAGCAATTAAAATGCTGCCTGTTTTTCTTTTCTTTCTGCTCTCTCTCTCTCTCTCTCTCTCTCTCTCTCTCTTATTTTCCTCTCGGTAAATCAGTGGTTGCAGCCCTGAGCATCCGAGCGGATGAGATTCTCTCTCCTGTCACCTGTAGTAGGTGACACACACACTCTCACTCTCTCTCTCTCTCTCTCTCTCTCTCTCTCTCTCTCTCATGAAGTTTTGGTGGGACTGTCACATGTAAGTGTGTTTCTTCTTCAGGAATTTTTATAAAGATAAACAGATTTTCTTATTTTTTACATGAAGGTCAATCTTTATACTATTTATTTTGCCTTCATTTATTTTTATATGGAGATTTTATTGTTTACAATTGTCACATATGCAAGACCTTAAAAAATGAACTTAAAGATGCAATACTACGAAATGTCAGTATTTAAATGAACATATTTTCATTTTGCATGATGTTTGACCGAGCTGTTTCAATTTTGACAAATCATACAAAAATGGTTTACTTTAAATGAAGCATAAATGAAATGACATTCTCTGTAAATTCACCAGAACGATATTTTCCTTTAAACAGGAGTGACACGGCTATTCTGCTGCTGTATGAACACAGTCAGTGATTCATATAATTATTCACCGGCGGGCTGGATGGTAAAATACGGTTGTAACTGCAATAAAACCCCAAAAAGAAGATTCAGTTCTCAGATCAGAGGTGACAGAATGACAACTGTTGGTTTTGTGTGAAGTGTTAAATCTGAAGGACAGGTGAAGTTCTGAACACTGTCGCTTCTGTCTGTGAAAAGTTTTCTTCAGACACTTCTTGTCTGTTCACCTCACCGGCCGAGTACAGACATCTGACTGAAGCAGACCACACACACACACACACACACACACACACACACACACACACACACACACACACACACACACACACACACACACACACAGTACATCAGTCCACATCAGAAGTGTCTTTAGTTTAAGAGAGGAAGAAGAAGAGAGATTTCTTTGTCTCATGTTAACATAAACACAAAAACAGCAGCCAAATAAATCCATTCATGTCATACGTTTAGCTTTCTAACGCATTTAACGGTAAGCGAATGTATCATGTGAATATAACGTTATAGGAAAGAACCCCAGAAAAGCAATAGGTCTGTATCTATCGATGAATCCATCACAGCACACGGATCGGTGACGGCCCCGTTCTGACCCGAGCTCATGAACGCTCATGTTGGATCTGTCAGAAACAGCCCACAGTATGTTCATGAAACTTTCATATGTTCTGTCAGTGCAGGAGTCTGGGCAGCGGGAAGACGGATGTTCTCATATTAGTTATAGACCGAGTTTCTTTTCCCTTTTTACATTATTAAAGGATCAATCTATTAAAAGACATCATCAACTTAACTTCTTTAACCTGACTCTCTCAGCTGAGGTTTTAACCCTCGGCGTGCCGGCATGAGTGAAAGTGTGTGAGACGGTCCCTTTGTAGTGGGCTCAAATGAATGTACGTTTTTATCGCCGGCCATATGTATGTGTATGTATATATATGAAATCACAGTTAAACATGTCGGATTGTCATTGTGTTAAATAACAACATATCCAAACAAGACGTCTTAAAGAAACAGTGCACAAGAACACAACACAAAAACTTCAAAATGGGACTTCAACACGATCAAATTCTCGGTCTATTTTCAAACTAAATGTAGATTTTGTATCATCAGATAAAGTAAAAATGAATCTTTCTCTCTCTCACACAGGGTAAAGTCACAAATCTTGATTTGGACAAATTAAGAAAGTCACTAAAACTAAACTCTCAATCCACCGACATCACATACACAATCAAAATGTTGTAGCCTAAATGAAAAAAATTACATTAAAAAGTTATTAATCATCACTAAAACATTTAACTAATGTTTTACAAAACAATCCACATTAGTGACGTTAAATTCTTCTTTGCATTTCATTCCTCCCTAAAATTTTATTTCCGGGTGTAAATAAAAAATGCATAAAAATGTAATAATGCTTGAAGCCTTTTGCACCTCACACTACAAAAATATGTTGTTTTCCAATTTTAAAGGACAAGCTGTCTTTTACTTTAGGCAAAATAATTTAGTAGAACACTTCATGCAGTTTTCCATAATGCAAAAAAATCATTTCACAAAATGAAAAAGATTTCCTAAACGAGACAAAAGTGTACAAAAAACCTCCACGCGCTGCTTTCTAAATGCAGCCCTCACAGGTTGCTGACTTCACACTTTTTTGCGTAACGGGCTGGAGAGATGGGATGGAGAGATGGGATGGAGGTCAGGAGGTCTTACCGTGAGTCTGGGTATTTGGTGAGCGTCGCCAGGCTGCTGGTGTACATGTGTCCTCCCACGTCGATGTGAACGGGAGCGTTGGATTTGGTGAGCTGAGCCGGGAGTGGAATCCCCTGCGTGGCCAGAGGAGAGACCGGAGACCGGGTCAGAGACAGGCGAGACATGCTTCTCCCTTCCTGGAAGCAGACAAACGGGAAAGCCATGAAGGAAAATAATGCTGATGCGCCTTCACGGTGCGTTAGTGTCTCTCCCACCTTGAGCGAGTCGAGTCTTATCAGATCGTTTTCTCATCTGCCCCATCGCATATTTAGCTTACAAATTATTACCACGGCTCTAATGAAGTATGTTTGCATCTTTTCACTGGTGCAGCCTGAGGGCAGGATACGAGGATGTTTATTAACACTGCAGAAAGCGAGCGAGAGAGAGAGAGCGAGAGAGAGAGAGAGATGCGAGAGGTGTTCGCCTGCGGGGATGGGAAAGGAGGGAAAAACGGCAAGATTCTAATTAAAGGTCGTGTTATGTGTTAGACGTGATATCCTCCGACACTTCAGCAACCAATCTGAGCGTTTGGGAAACGAGGGCATGGCGCGCGTGCACGTGGAATACCAGGCAACAATTTCAACTACAAAGCCAAGCGCTCGTGAACTGATGATCTTCCCATCCCACGAGTCTCTCACTACCCTCATTACGATTTACCATGGTTTTACTATAGTAACCCGAGTTTGGTTATGACGTACCGATTACAACTTTAACCACAAGTATTAATCTAAAGGTACCTTTTGGACATGCATCTATTCCACCTCTGTAACTTTTTATTGTGGCACCTCGAGTTGCTTTTATACGATGAATCTTTAAATGTGTTTCTGAAAGGTGTACAGAACAGGTGTGCTGCTTTTAATATTCACAGAATGAATCCTATAATGCAATAAGAATGAGACGAACTCTACATATCCACAAGCTACGGTGTATAATCTGAATTAAAGCGTGTTCTCATTCACACGGAGCCTTGAGACCAAAGACTTTTCACTTTCCTCTTTTATTCGCTTCAATGAAACATTAGAGAGTCTTTAACTTTCAACTGTCCAAACTTGAAGACATGTTTATACAAGTCAGAACTTCACCTCACAATACCCGACACACACACACGGGGCCACATCTGTTTGATGGAAATGCGACTTAACATATTCCAGTTGTCATGAGAAAGACGGCTTCATTTTGAACTTCCTCGCAGTGGCTCATTCGTGAGGCTGTTATTTTAACCATACATGGTAAACAGGAGGCAGTTGTTAAGGCTCAATTCAGCTCCGGCACTGGAGGCATGTGCTCGAGGCGGCAGGCAGAATTTTCCAGGGTGTTGCCACCGAGCCCTCAGCGGTAACGTTCATTTAATACACAAGCAAGACGATACATTACAAATATCCCACTGAAAAAAAGACTTAAGACGTTCTGGCGCATGAAGCTATACCTCATCACCATACAGCTACGGGGCGTTGTAACCCAAATCCCAGAATTACTGCTGAGGGAATATAGTGGAACAGCCTCTCTCCCCCCCTCTCTCTCTCTCTCTTTGATAATAGGAGGAACAAGGTAGTACAGTATTAACACTACATAGAAATACTTTAATAGATCAAATAACCTAAAGTTTCTATTACAACTCCTCACAATGTTTATACTATATGGATGAAAACAAAATAAAGGGATTCGTAGTCTAATGTTTGGGGAACATCGTACTGTGTTCATTGTGAGCTCACGGGTCATTTGGTGGTTTTGCAGCCACCAGGTTGACAGCTCTAAGCTCGTGTATCTTTACTGGGCTACTAGAAACCAAAAACACTGTGTTGTTCAGAAAGTGTCATCAAACTTCAGTGTTAATATCGATTTCATAAGTGTTCTTTATAGCTCTCGAGATATTCTAAAACAAAAAACTTAAACACTTTTGTTTAAACATTTACAGACAAACTATTTTAACGTGTGTGGCAGAATGTCTGTATCAGGCTCTATGGACATCTATGGAACAAACTGCAAATCGTGGAAAATGTCCAATGTAACAAATAATGAAATGAAAGAATAAACCGCACGCACTTTTTCCGCGTCCCTCCTCCAGTTTTTAAGTCGGTGCCCTACGGGTTAAAACTTAAATTCAGATCATTTCACAATATGGCGTCCATCTCGCCGCTATAAAACCTTCAGGTATGAGACATAGGCTATATATATATATATTACATATAACACCCCATCTCGATGCCTAAAGGCCGTTTAATAAGCTTACGGAATCAGAAAAGCCTCAAATATTAGAAAGGACACGGCGCGTAAATGCGGAGGAACGTTTACAGGACGCGTCGCGTTTTCCGTCCACAGTATTTATTATAAACAAAAACACATCATGATTCTCACAGTAATAATCTACTCTTGGTTTAGATGATATTTAATTTGAAATGGTACCGTTTCAAACATCGTAGGTGTCCGAATCGCGATCCGAGTCCGGTTCAATCGGCTCCCAGATGAAGGGTTGCGCTTCTTTCTCTCGCTCTCTCTTTCAAGTTTCTATCCAATAAACGATGCAGCCTATCTATTCTCGTCCTGTCCAAAGTGAGAATCTCCACAAACCGCATTAAAACGTGTCACGGGTGGCTATAAAAAGGGTCTCTGTGACTTTAAAGCTGTACAATAAGCGCCGCTGTTGTCTGGACGCGTTCAGAGCTGAAGCGCAAAAGCGCACAAGACTGTTACTCACCTTCTCCAGGAAACCAGATTGCTCCTTCCCCCTCTTGATTTCTTAAAACACAGATCCTGTCGTGTATATCAGCCTCACGACTATCTTTTTAAGCAAAAATGAAACTGCTGCTTTGCTTATGGGCAGAAGAAAGCCAATAATCCGTTTCCAAATCACAGAGCAGAGCCGAAAGAAGAATTCTCGCTCCGGGCTGCGCAAACGCCTCTGGGGCCACAGGATTAGAGGACAATTAACTCAAACCCGAGCAGACTCATGTGAACAGATGAAACCCTGATATCCCCCCCTCGATTATTCGCATTCATTTAGTGCCGTGTTCTTTCGTAAAAATAGCTGGCGAGGGTTTAAAGTTCAGTACATAACGGTTTACGCATCAGGCAAGTGTCACCACGCCGTTCCCGAGACTTTGGAGAAGCAGAAAGGGCTGATTTTAATCATTGCCATTTCGTCTGATGTAATATTCCCCCAGGCTCTTTCACAAAGGCAACACATTTTCCCTTCTGTGAATGAGTAAAAAAAAGGCTTGTCGTTTTCTTTCTAAAGCAGGAAGCGCACTAGAACTTGTTGATAAAGTGGCGATAAAGGAAGCATATTCTTTTAAAACAGAAATCTATATATCCTGATGTGGTGTTCATGCATGAGGTGCTCCCCCCCCGTTTTCGCTCCCTCTCCTTGCTCTAATGTCTGTGAGAATTGTAATGCCAAATTTCCTGGAGGCCATTAAAAGCAAATGACGTCTATGGACATGCATTCATTGCGCGCCCTCGCAGCCTGCCCGCAGCCAAATGCGCCATTTCAATTATTGCGCACGGCTAGATGGAGATGTCTGCTGCCAACATTTTCCATCCAAGCAGGGCAGACTCGAGTAACGCCAGTTTTGGGCCACAGAAACGAAAATATATCAAGAATCGCAAGACATTCGCGTTAAAGCTGCCAAAGCGTCCCATTTTCCCTTATGCAGGTGAGCGCGTGGGGTGTTTGTTTGTTTATTTATTTATCTATCTAAATGTTTGTTTGTTTTTGCGTGTAAATAACTGTGAATAATTGATGTTGCGCTGAGACCCGTAATTACTGTATACGTCCTAACTGCAGGACTGACGCTGTCTGAGTGTTTTCCTGATGTCTGGCGCCTGCCGGTGTCGGTTTGGAGGAACGACACATAAAGACAAAATCCAGCTGATTTCCCAGGAGAACAACAGAGTTCCCATAGTTTCCCTGTGACGTCAAATCATAGGAACGCCCACCTTTTTAGGCACAGATTGAATAGTACTCGTAGTAATTGTACTTTCTGTGAATCTGAAACTAAAACAGATGACTTGTTTTTTGACTGTTTACGCAGTAATGACATACATGAATTAATTTCAATTGATTTGGAATCTACTTGAAATTGAATAACCTTTGGTATAATCATTAAAGATGTAACTACACATTCAGTTTTGTAGAATCATATTTTTATTTTAGTAATAATAAATGATTTAATAAATCATAACAAAATAGTTAAAATGTCGGATAGAGTTCAATCTGATGATGTCAACATTTAAACCGTAACATTTCGACTCATGTTATTATGAGATATTGTAAAAACACAACCAATGCCTGCAGTGCCCAATACTCATATTCAATAGACATACTCACCTTTCATCTGACAAAGAAGAATCCCTGTTCCACTCCAAACAGCGCATTACTGACCCATATGGCAAACACATTAGGCCTACTTTTGTCCGTGTGAAGGATGGATTCTCAGTAAGATATTAAACATCGCCATGTTTACCTACAAGTGGAGCTCTAGACGTTGTTTAAAGTGAAATACTGCGGTGGCAAGTAGGCTACTAGCGCGCAAGTGCACAAAACGTGCAGTTATGTTTAGGCTACATATTTGTTTTAATTTGTTGTGGGATTGCGTAAATGTTGATGTCTCAAAACATGTGGCAAACTGACATGCACGCACTGCAGGTCCCGGTGTGTGCTTTTTGTCCATACATACACACAGGTGACGCATTGGCCGCTGACTCGTGCGTCAACAGCACCGCCATGTTGGACCGGTCAAAAGTGCGCTATAAACACATAGGTGAACGAAGGAGCTGCCGTTTTTCTGGATATAAAACACAATAAGGTTTACATTTCCAACGTTTACATAGCCACATCCACGTTTAACAAGCACAAGCTTTATTTCATTTTGACAATGTAGCAACAGTCGAGAACCGAAGTAATCAGACAGAGTTCGTTTTTAGTGCACGTCGATTATTAGCCTTTGAAATCGTTTGAGTAATGTTGATGATAATTGTTGCTTTCTGCCCGGTCCAAAATGGCGGCGGCGTGACTTATGTGACGCCCCTGTGTGTCAATCGGTTTGCCCTCGCAGGCATCCTCGCCAGTCACGTGATTGAAAATATCATTAAATTGATCCGCTTATAGTGATAAAATTATAGAGAAAGGACCAATTTCTAGACAGAACAAGAATAACAACTTAAAATAAATTATAATAAAAATACAATTATAGGCTAATGCTTTGCCAATGTTATACTGCAGTAGGGCAGTTGTTCTGTCCTCATGAATTCAAGTGACCCTGTACTGATGCAGACATGGCAATAAACTTCATTACCTAAATATCTTAACATATTACAACAATATTTTTAAACAAAAACTGAGCCATCCTTCAGGTATCTCCTGTGCAGATAAAGCCAGTCCCTCTTTCTCTGAACACTGAACAGAATTCATCCCGAGGCAAGACTTTGTTTTCCTCAGGACATACAAAAAGGAGAAAACGGCTGTTCATAATTTTCTCCCTCATTAATATAACAACCCTGCAGTATGTTCAATTACAGCATGTATGCAGAAGATGTTGTACATTTAAAGATTTAAACAGCTTACAAAGACGCCTCTGGTGTTTTATTTGCCATGCATCAGTTAATTCCTTTAATTTATGGATTTTGTGTTTCATCTGGTGTGGAAAGAAACAGATATGGGATCAGGACTCGTGTCCTCGTGTGTTAACAGTGTGTGTGTCACATGGACACTTCAAATATTCCACCTCTTAAATTGAAAATGAACCATTTGTTAATGTTAAATCTTGAGTTGTGGTGTTCTTCAATTCGGGCACGCATTTGTCACGGTTGATAGTTGAGTCTAGATATTGTCCAGTTCTTCGAGTTGTTGTCAGTAAGCGTGTGATGTCCTGAGAACATCTCAAGTCTTCGCAGTGCATCTGTCTTTGAAGGCGGCGATGCTCTGGGCTACATGGCAATCCTGTATAAAAGCAATAAAAGCCAACAACGGCTTTTCAAAAATTAACACAGCAGCTCTGCATTGATGAAGAAACACATTAGACCTTTCTTTAAATGTCAGAGTGATGGATGTCATATTTATATCATGCCATAATCAACGCTTCTCTGATATTTTGAATAATAGTGCTTTTGAATTATAGCCAGCCAAAGGAATAATCACTCAAAATGGCGAGAGGCAGCGTGTATGTAAATGAGGACATATGCATTAATGCATGACCCTATATAAGAATAACAATCATGCCTTCAGGTCCTAAAGCAGGTGCTGTTAATAGTCACGCCGGAAGCATCAGGCCTGAAATGTGCCGCCGCCACCTATTCTCACCATTTCACCATCTAATATTATTATTATTATACTACGATAATCTGAGATCATTCAACGTCCTTTATATTCTTCTGTTGTGTCAGAGAAAAACTGCCCGAGACAGAGGAAATATACTGTTTTAGCATGAGTTTATTGAGCAGATGTTTTTACATCTCATTCAAATATGTGTGAGTCACAGTCATTATCACAGACATATAAACCTGATTTAGTAAAGAGAGAAATAAAAACAAACACGTTCACGACCAGAGGGTGAAGAAAATCCACCCACATCACATTTTATTCAAAACAATAAAGAAAAAGACCTATGATCATCTTGATGAAAATGTTATGTTAAATAATAAAGTCAAACATTATTGAGTAGAAGTAGAGATAGTTTAACCGAACACAACCCATGTATGGGGTAAGTTGTCACAATGAGAATCAGCTAAATGTAAAAAGTAAAGAGCAAATCTCGGTTTGCCAAACAGGTTTACACAACACAACTCAATAAATAAATTCCCTCAAATATACCAACCTTCACATTTTAAATGATTTCTTTAGTAAAATTATAATCACAAGCTATAAACAGAAGCGCACACGCGCACACATGTTGGGTTTCCATAGAAATAATGACTTTTATACTTTATACGAACATTGTAACCCATAAACCAACCATGACACAAACCTTTCGCCATTTTTACATTTTCAAATAAACTTTAATTTGATTTTAAAAATACTGGTATTAGTATCTTTCAGTCCTGAGACTACACAAGGAATCACAAACACACATACTGAAGAGATTTCTGTGGAGTACAGAGCAGACGTGGAGAAATAAAACATTATTTCAAAGCGTTTCTTTGTATTTTTCTGGAGGTCAGTAGTTGACTAGACAACAGTATTTATATTGAGAACAAAAAACAGACTTTAAAGGTGTTTTAATATTTCTGCTATGGAAAATGTCTATTTAACTTCTGCTGTGAAACACCTAGTTGTCACTATCCAGGTATTACAATTCAGCTCTTCTTTTTTCCTTTAACACATAAAAGAATTGTGAAAAACATGTCCCTCGCATGAGTAAATAAATAAGGAGTGTTTAAATGATGGGATGAGAGAAGGAAAGTGAGTGAAAGAGAGAAGAGAGAGAGAGAGAGAGAGAGGCCATGCCTTGGGCATATCATTCTATTCTTGTATAATTTTTCAGCCAATTGTCATTCAGTGTGAATCCTCTCTTTTGGTTCCTAGCCTCGGGCGAGTGAAGTCTGACGTCCAGGCGAGAGGCAGTTTTACTCAGCCAGAGGCCTCAAGTTTCCCTTTAGCAAGAGTCTGTTCAGAAACACCCCTGACTTATTCTTTCTTTTCTATAGATATAATAGTACTTGTGGGTTTGGTGGTGCACAATCATGCTGATAAATGCCTTTATTATTTTAGAATAACAACAGGAGCAGTTGGTGTGTCCAGACTGTACAAGCGACCGCACAACACGTGTTTGAATAGAAATCTAATATCAGGTCAGTGCAATAGTAACTTTCAATAGCACAATGTAGTCCTCAACAAGTTATCCTCTCTCTCTCTCTCTCTCTCTCTCTCTCTCTCTCTCTCTCTCTCTCTCTCTCTCTCTCTCTCTCTCTCTCTCTCTCTCTCTGGCCGTAGGCATGTCTCTGATAACTGCTGTCTGATTGGCTCCGCAGGAGTTTCTTGTTCCAAAAGCAATTCTCTGGACTCCCAGTATTAATGTCGTCCTGCGAGGGAGACCCATCCATCCTGACCTGTGTGGTTCTGTCCAACGGGCTGATGGGAGAATTCTCCCCCCCACAGCAGCCTGTCACAGTGAGTGATGAGGACAAGAGGATCCCCACCTCCCAGAAAAAGAGAGAGAGAGAGAGAGAGAGAGAGAGAGATGTTTGGACATATGTTAACATGTAACATACAGTACTTGTCAGTTTTGCTCTAGACCTTAAATTCGCACGTGCTGCCACCCTGTGGCTATAATTCATATTACACGTGTTTGAGTCATATTTTATACTTACGATACATAATGAGTGTATACAGACACTGTCATATACCAAAAGTGTTTATTAGGGAAGTGTGGCATATATGTACTAATATATTTTATATATAATAAAAATATTAAAAAAGGGAACTAGTTTAAAAAATGTAGGCTACTAGTATTAAAAAAGTCCAAATTAAAGTAATGAAAAAATCTTGATGTACTTGATGAAATGGCCTCGTACTCACACTCACTATCTACTTCTCTTTTGTAAGAGCAGAACAGATTCTCATGATTCACTGGACCTGCTTCTGGTGAAAGACCTTTTTAATCTCTTCCACATTCTTCTGAAGAAGATTATATTACTCAAAATAAGAGTAAACTAAAATCACTGTTTTGGTTTCTGTGAGGCTTTGTGTAATCGTATAACAAGCTAGTGTTGAAAAGCTCAATGCATTTATTGTGATTTGAAAAGAATAGTCACCTCCAAATGAACTCTGTTACTTAAAACGACTCTTTATGTGTTTGTTTCATAACATGCGAGTTTCATTCATGTAGAGAGAGATTTGATAGCAGTTGAGATAATGTTGAAGTGTATGAGGACTGTTTGATATGTTTGTATATCGCAGATGATGTGGAATATAGTAAATTATCTCCTTGTTTGTGATCAACTTTGTTTACATGCATTGCATTCAGACCGTGTTCATTATGACTTTGCATCTCAAGTTTCATCCTAATAACACTTGGATTAAAATTGTTTTCCACATTATCCAGTCAATTTCAATGAAAGTTAAAGACACAAAGTCAATGAAATTTACTGAGACAGACTTTATATGCAGGGGGACACATCTGTCCACTCATGTTATGAGAAACATAAACATCGAAAGCAGATGTTGTGATGTCATTTAATGTGTACTTGCAGTGCAATGTCACTAAAATTTAATTCAAAATGCTTTGAGCCGTCTCAATGAGAAATCCCCAAAATGAACCAACATCAAACATTTAAGTCAAGATAATATGAAACTCAGTAAACATAAGAGACAATGAATCTTGGATTGTTGTGGACTTAAGATATGCAAGTCTCTTGGTTAACTAGCTAAGAAGATAGTGCTCATTGTAAATCTTAAGCTCAATGATATTTCAAAAGTCAACCTCCACAGTTTTTCCCCAATTCTTCTCTCAAAATCTCCACAAACTCTGATTTGGTATTTTTTACTCTCCAGCTGAGAGTTTAAAAGGGTCTGACCGTGATCTGTAGCACCTGCTTCATATGATTAGTTCATCCTCATCTATTAACCCATTAGCGTGTGTGTGCGTGCGTGCGTGCGTGCGCGCGCGCGTGAGAGTGCGCGTGTGCGTGCGCGAACACATTTTAAACAAGGCAGCACGTCTAATATTAAATGACCAGAGAACCTCCAATATCAGTCTGAAATATTGAATGATTAAATGTCTCTATTTCTTTATTCTCGTTAACATTGTTGATGACATCAGTCCAACAGTATCGTTGTTTCAGGGGAATCACAAGCATATATCTTAAATTGAGATTTTTACATGATCTGAACGCTGAATAAATAAGCTTTCTGTTGATGTATTTGTTAAGATATGGCAATACTTGACCGAGATACAAATATTTGAAAATCTGGAATCTGAGGGTGAAAAAAAATCTAAATTTGAGAAAATCACCTTTAAAGTTGTTGATCAGAGGCGCTGTAGCAGGCCATCCACTCACAAAAAAGTGAGTTTTGATATATTTACGGTAGGAAACTTACAAAATATCTTCATGGAACATGATCTTTACTTCATATCCTAATGCTTTTTGGCATAAAAGAAAAATGGCTCATTTTGACCGATACGATGTATTTTTGGCTTTTACTACAAATGTTCTCCTGCTACTTCAGTCACATATGATGTTTTACACATATTTTAGTGACAAAACGAAGCAAAAGTTTAGTTGATGCCATGCTTTTCTCAGTGGAAATGGAATTGTAATGTGCAAAAAACACATTTCATTACCATTAAATGTGTATTTCTATTAAACGCAGTCGTGGCCCAGTGGTTAGAGAGTTGGACTCATGACCAGAAGGTTGCTGGTTCAATTCCCAGGGCTGGCGGGTAACGGCTGAGGTGCCCTTGAGCAAGGCACCTAACCCCCACTTGCTTACTATACAAAATGTACAAATGTATAGTACAATGTAATGTAAGTCGCTTTGGATAAAAGCGTCTGCCAAATGCATAAATGTAAATGTAAACGCGAGCTGTGAGGGGTTGCCAGGTTGTTATTACGCTGCTGAGTGGTTGCTAGGCTTCTGTGGGTGGTTGCCATGTTGTTTTAGGCTGTTGTGAATGTGTGGCTGCAAATGTACGTTAATAGATTTTTATACATTTTGATTATTTAATTTTGATATTTTGATTTGATTTTGATTATAATATGACTGTTGTCATAGTCTATATTGCTTGGGGCTCATGAAAGAAGTGAAAGACATTTATGTCAAGACACATGAAACATACAGAAGAGCAAAAGACAAACTGTTTATTCAGTCTGTAGGAGGCGGCGCACCTGTAGATTCAGTGTCCTGAAACACTGGCAGTGTCACATAAGGCAAAGGGCTTATAGATCATATACACTTCTGCACCAACAACAGTTATACATTCACCAGTTACTGTATATGCGTGATATCATATAGATCTATATATTCATAAAGGACTTGGGAGGGACAGAGGGATGATAGCAGTATTTCAGAATAAACACTCATTTTATAAAGCCGATCCAGTATTTGCCGAGAAACACCAGCTCAACGCAGTACACGCACAATTCATCATATCTCTGTATGACATAAATCTACTCTGTGATTTCTAATAAAATAAAATGAAATAAAAATATACTATGCTCATATATGATGCGTATATATAGCTATTAAGTGGTGCATTTTGCATTGAATAAATAAAATATGTTGTGTTCTATAGGAGTTTCACATTTTGTGTTTTTAAGTAAACTCACTCGTGTAGACATAAAAGACATCAGTGTAGCGTCACACACGCACGCACGCACGCACGCACGCACACACACACGTGTTATCTAATAAACATAATTTAACAGGATTTAGTGCAGAGAAGTTAAGCAATGTTTTTATCATTTTCTCACAGAAATAAACCAACATATTCCCCAACACACAATGACAAAAGCCTGAATCACATTGAAAGCCATTTTACAAATACATATAAAAATATAATCTTCTGAATGCCCTTTTTACAATTATAGATAGAATAAGATTTTTATCAGAAAATATCAGTGTGTAGTTTGCATGGAGTGTGTTTTCTAAAGGGATGTGAATATGCTCTCTCTTTCTCTATATATATAGATAATAGTTTGGAATAAAATGTAGTGTGGTGGTAATTTTAT
The DNA here is from genome assembly GCA_026939265.1 of Oreonectes daqikongensis. Classification (NCBI taxonomy): domain Eukaryota; kingdom Metazoa; phylum Chordata; class Actinopteri; order Cypriniformes; family Nemacheilidae; genus Oreonectes; species Oreonectes daqikongensis. Next base: position 419,946 of record JAOTQM010000554.1, read on the forward strand.
CAATTTATATTTTTGTATCATGTTTTTTACACTGCGCTCCAAGGTTTGATAAAGAATCGTGTGGTATTACCACGATACGTAATACCACTGAGCCTTATTTGTAGATGAAAGCTATAAGACCAAGTATATTTTTCCAGTAGTAGAAGAAACAATAAATATTTGCAGTGTTCAAAATAGAAAACAAGTGTACTACATTAAGTGAATACTGTGTTTACATGTTTCAGTTGGCATCTGGTCTTATTCTAAAAGAAATCTTGTTTTTTGTAAATTAAGATCAGTTTGGCAGTCAAGAAAGCATATGTGACCCTAGATCACAAAACCAGTCTTAAGGGTCAATTTTTCGAAGTTGAGATATATACATCATCTAATAAATAAGTTTTCTATTGATGTATGGTTTGTTGGACAATATTTGGCTGAAATACAACTATTTAAAACTCAGAGAATCTGAGGGTGCAAAAAAAATCGAAATCTTGAGAAAATGGCCTTTAAAGTTGTTCAAATGAAGTCCTTAGCATAGAATATTACTCACAAAAATAAAGTTTTGATATATTTACGGTAGGAAATGCACAAAATATCTTCATGGAACATGATCTTTACTTCATATCCTAATGATTTTTGGCATAAAAGAAAAATGGCTCATTTTGACCCATACAATGTATTTTTGGCTTTTACTACAAATGTTCTCCTGCTACTTAAGATCCAGGGTCACATATTTCATCCAGATATTTCCCATAATGTGCACATATTGCACGGCAGAATGATATTCTGAACATAACCAGTGTCTTCTGACAAATATAACGTGTATGTTTTGGTTGTCTAAGAGTATGTTGTGTTAATCCGCCGTGGGTTAGGGATGAACGATTGTGACTGTGGAATTCTGGGAAATCCCAGAGATGTGAATTAGTCTTTTTAGTCTCTTCCAGCGCTGAATGTACGTTGTGCACAGGTAGCCAGCAGGTAAAAAGTTCAATACAAGTCTTTGTAGGGTTTGGTGTAGTTAAACATCAGGTAGTCCATGTAGAAGAAGTCGTACGCCCTCTGTCTCTCCGAGACATTCAGCTGGGAAAAATAATTCTGTGTGATCTCAGATGAAGTCCTGGCCGCTTTCGGGTTCCCGTCTTTGAACGAGGGGAACATCAGGTTGTCGGGGGCTCTGATCTTTTGTAAAATGAAATGGGCCTCCTCGGCCAAGCTCTCAACCTTTCCTATGAAGTCGTAACGCAGGTGACATGGACTGCAGAGCTGGTTGACCGGTTCCCAGTGGATGTCCATTCCCACGGGCCGATGGACGTCCAGCAGGTAGTGGATGAACTCCCGAAACGTAACCCCGCTCCCCGTCTTTAAAGCCACTTTAGACGCGTTCACCCTGTACTTTGAGATGATGGGCTTTCCAAACACGGGATGATAGTAGGAATTTGGGCTCTCGAATTTATCCCTGAACGCAGACACCAGTCTTTCCATAGGCTCTCGGACAAACAGGACTTTGGTGTAGGTCTCCAGACGCTTCGTGATGCCCTGCCGGTCAAAGCTGTCGAGGCGTTTCAGGTGGTTGTCGTAGTGCACGGCCATGTGGTTTATTTCACGAGTGGAGTTGGCGACGCCGGCCAGCACCATCAGGACCCTCTTCCAGTTGGAGCAGCCGGCTTTGGGCACCTCGCAGTAGAGCAGTTTATGTCTGTCCTCCACGTAAATCCGGGACACGTGATGCGGCGTTATCGTCCTGGAAATGTTACTGCGGTACTTGGCGCAGACCTCTCTGATGATCCTCCGGCGAGATTCCTGAATCCCGGACAGCCCTCGAGGCCTCTCCGCTGTCGATGAAGAGTTGGTTTGTGGTCGTATCACCGGGCTGGTCTTTAAAAGTTTACGGTGGCGTTTGGTGACCCGTTGTGAGCCCAGGTCGTGCTCTCGGGACCCCGGGGTGGCAGCTTGCTGTTTCCATTGGAAGTCGGGCAGCTGCATTGGTGAGATGGGGTTGATGTCGCCCTCTTCAGACCGCTGACCGACTCGACCTGCTGCTTCACTGAACTGGACACACTGCTCCTATCAAAGACGTAGAACTTTTTATGAGATTCATTTTTTAGATACAAGCTGTTGCATTAAATGGGAGAAATATTAATGTATGTTATTAAAATGATAGAAATGAGAAAACAATGTTGATGTTTGTTTTCAATGCCACCATGTAAAGAAATAAAAAGTCGGCATGAAAAGAGAAATTTCATTTATCAAAAACAAATATTATCATTTCAAATTTACAGTATGAAAAACATCTGTTTCTATACATATTGAGGGATTTTAAAGAGTTTAGGTCAAATGTATGTTAAAATGTTTCTGAGCTGTGATGTCTACATCATTCTTTTAGTGATCTTTTAGTGTGCTATCAAAATATTTCATATTTTTCTCTCTTCCCAGGTATTGCATGAAACTTATAAAGTTAATTTGCTTTATGTCTGATTTTAGAAGTAGTCTTGGCACTTGAAAAGCTTCAAACAGACAAGGTTAGTAATGCATTGTGTCCCACTACAGACTGCTCAGACTCAGGACATCTGATAGTGTTCTCTGTTGTGTTTCATTTAAGAATCAATTTAGTTACATATTTCTCCTCAAACTGCTGAGAATACAAACTACAAATTCTTGTTCTAATCCACGAATCCAAAAGTGTCAAATGTAGATTGTAGAGGTAAAATAATCTGGATTTGAGTAAATGTGATGAGAAATGTTTGAGTTCAGATTGAGATCTATTTGTGAGATTTCGACTCTTTCTCAGGAGAAATAGCTGAGATGCAGATGAGACAAAAACTCCTTTAAGAGATCTCATCAGTGATTTGCCCTTCATGTATAATATTTCACTGTGAAACTTGATATTATATTCTTGTGTATTCTAGTGTTTGTTCTGGTGAAACTCTAAACACTATTTTTCTTTTTACAACCTTTTTGATTGTGTTTTCTTAAATCAAGCACTAGATGGAGCCATTAAACCGTCTCCAGTCTCACTGACAGCGTTCTGCCGGATGAACTGTTGCTCATTACAGTTGTGCAGAATGATTTTGGCATTATGAATTTCCTTAATCCAGTAATTGACGAGGATTCTTGCTTAATTCTCTACGCCACCTGATTTGCAGAAAGACGTCGCCTGTGGCAAATATCAATTTAACTACTCATTTGAATTCATTAAGGTGCAATAAAGTCAATGAATTGAATAATCATAAATCCAGCAGTAATGAGGTGATTAGTTCATTATGAGTCAGGCCTCATTTGATTAGAGACGGTCTGCCTTCCCCCGGGGGTCAAACAGATGAGATGAGATGAGATGAGACGAGACGAGATGAAGCGAGACACACAAGAGATAGAATTACAACTCTACAATGTACCGTGGTAACCGTATTAGACAGAAAACTCAAATCATTTATGAGTGTTTCTGCTTTTGATTTGAGAAAGAGAGATGTGTGGTGCCTCAGACATAATAATCTTCACTACAGACACATGGGTCATGAAAACATCAACTTCAGAAAATGTTAAAATCTAGATTTTATTGACAATGAGCTTCATTCATGAAACACAAGCTGTAAAAATCTTACCTATTCTCATCATTACAATTGCTTCATTCAAATGGTTTTCTATAGCACATTTCACAATTTTGCAAAGCAAATTTATAGAAAATAAATGTATAAAAATAAGACATCATAAGGAAATTATAGAAACGACGAAAATGAAATAATAAATATAATATGTAGAATAAATGATATTACTGGAAATAAACATTAGGTGCACTTTAACGATACTAACTATAAATATAATAGTCTTTATTCAAAGCATCAGAATTGACATATGACTCGTTTGACTCGTGTTAATGAATAAAGCCCAATGACAGTAACTATGGTATCTTGGAAGAAACTGTGGTTACCATGGTAAAGTGTTGTAATGAATCACATTGCAAACAGTCATGCATGCACACGTTGTATCTCACCTTTCTTGAGTAAGATGTGGTTCTGAGTTTTACACCTGAGAGCGAGAGAGAGAGAGAGAGAGAGAGAGAGAGAGAGAGAGAGAGAGAGAGAGAGAGAGAGAGAGAGATTAATATGGCACGTGAAGGAATATAGCAGGTGTTGTTCATTCTGAGCGTGACTGTCTGTTCAAACAGGACGTGTTCCTGCGTTCCATCTGTACTCGGTTTTAATTGTTGTTCTGCGCAGACGTGCGTCAGCTGCACATCTCTTGCAGTTTGTCTAGTTGTGTGAGTGTGATGTTTTAAGATGCTGTGGTCAAAGTTAAAGTGTGTGAAAATATGTGTTAGAAATGTGACGTGTGTGTGTGTGTGGTCCTGATAAACCCTACAGTATGGGACAAAGATGGCAATATCCAAAATCGTTGTCCCCATGAGGAAACAAGCCTATAAATCATACAGAATGATGTTTTTTAAAAATCTAAAAGAGCAGAAAGTTTTATGTGATTCTTAGGTTTAGGGGATAGAATATACAGTTTGTAGTGTATATAACCATTACGTCTATGGAATGTCCCCATAAAACATGGAAACCCAGCGTGTGTGTGTGTGTGTTTGTGTGCGTGTGTGCGTGCGCATGCGCGTGCATGTGCGCATGCGTGTGCGTGTGTGTGCACATGCGTGTGTGTGTGTTTGCGCGTGTGTGTGCACGTGCGTGTGTGTGTGTGTGTGCGCGTGTGTGCGCGTGGCGTGTGTCACAGAAACGGCAGACGCTGCATCACTCACATGCTATTGAACCTCATCTCATCAGTTTCTTTTGTAATTACACAATGACAGAGACACTATGGCTCTTCATTCAGTAATTACAGCTTTCTGTGTGTTAATTGTCCTTGACCATGTGACTGTTTCAAACATGTAATTGAAGCGCACACACAAACAATATTGCATATAGACACATAATAACACCCTGATCCAAGACAAAAGGTTTCTTTAGTATTTTAAAACATTTGTAGTTATGTTGTACATCTCTGCAGATCATTTGTACACAAGTGCTGTGTTTGTAGTGGTAGAGAGGTGAGCGTATCGAGACCTCACAAACACACATTATTATACATCTAATATAAAGCAATCGAAAGCATCCCAGACATCTCAGGTTAAACAGGTGTCCTTAAGGATCTTTAGACGGAACGTGGAAATGAATTAAAGATATTGTGAATGCTAATGTTAAATAAGCGTATTAACTCTGGTGTGTGTGCGTGTGTGTGTGTGTGTGTGTGTGTGTGTGTGTGTGTGAGAGAGAGAGAGAGAACAGGTGTTGAGCCTGTGGGCTGATGTGACATGACTTTACTGCATGTGGCATTTTGTGTGTGTGTTTGTGTGTGTGTGTGTGTGTGTGTGTGTGTGTGTCCTGGTAAACCCTACCTCTCCACAAAGACGGTAAAAGTCGAAACCACCAACTCGACACACACACACACACACACACACACACACACACACACACACACACACACACACACACACACACACACACACACGTTCAGGAGAAAATGACATCTCTGATATTTCAATTACGCACCTGAATTGCTCCAGTGATCAATAATGACACTGATTCCTGAAGACAAGTTTCTGTGTGTGTGTGTGTGTGTGTGTGTGTGTGTGTGTCTGACACCTGTCCTGTCTCACATCTGTGAATTAAACCTGCTGTAAAACACATAAATAACTGAATGAAAGCTGTCTGAAATCATTCACATCAACAGCAGAATGACCACAGCACTGTTAAAAGTGCTTTACTCAAACAGTTGCTAACATCCACATTTGTAACCAAAATCATTAGAATTGAGTCAATTTGGAGCTTAGAAGAATAAATGCAAACATGTATTCAACACATGCATTAAGTTGCACATTAGATATCTGAATAAATGTGATCTTTTCTTTCACAGTTAAAGCATCTGTTTGTTTAGAAAGGTTGCATTACATTTCTAGTTTTTGTTATTTGGTTAAAAGTCTTAAACGTGCAAAACACTTGCGTTATGTTCCAGCCAAATGAATGAAATGACTTCAAAACCTCCCAGGCAAGACCTTTGATAGAGATCAATGCACGCAAACACACGCTGATGTATGATGTATGTTGGGTTATGAGTGATGTCAGCTGAGACCTTCTTTGTCTCAATGCTGTGTGTCTCATGAGAAACATTAGACATCACACCTGTTTACTAATAAACTAATACTGTAAAGCTTAGAGTATGAAATCACTTTCATCATTTACTCATGTCACGTCAAAGCTGTATGAGTTTCTTTCTTCTTCAGAAGATATTTCGAAGAATGCTGCCAACCAAACAACACAGAACCTCCATTGACTCCCATTGTATGAACACAAAACCACTGACACATTTCTCAAAATATCTTCTTTTGTGTTCCACTGAAGAAAGACTCACATCCAGATTTACAAACGCATGAGAGTGAACTTTGGTAATGCAGTTGACTTTCATTGGGAGTGATAGTTTCGTGAACTCATCTGCTTGTTTGTTTGTGAAGATACACTCCATCTGTACGTGTGTTTCTCTAACAAATGTTCCTGTCAGATGTAAACCACGAGCTAAATGCATTACGCAGCGCAGATGAACTCAGATGGAGCTGTTAATTGGCAAGCAGTCGATTAAAATGCAACAGAGTTGTTGACCTGTTGAAACAACAGCGGGGAGGAACCGCAGACGTTCGAGTACCTGACACGTCATGTCTCTTTAAAGGTCAGTTTTGCTGAGAAGCCTGATGCAGTTGATTTACACAGACACATCTTCATAGAGATCTGAACTTCAGATGTGAGCGTGTTGCCGCAGCAGGTGCTCGGAGCGGAGAACCACAGGAACATCAGGTGACCCTGTTCTTACTTTATGAGAAAACTAGATGTGACGTGTGGGTGGTTGCTGAGGTGTTTGAATTGTTCTTTAGCGCATGCTAGTGTGCAGTTTCTAAGGTGAACCCTTAAAAACATGTTTATTCAAATGTGCTATTAATATACTTTCTGTAAACTAAAGTAAGAAAGTAAACTTTGAGAACTAAACCATGAGTTTACTTGACTTACACTAACAGAAAGTATTCTGAGATGGCATGTAGTTGTGTGTAATCTTTTCATTAAGCATATAATATATATGTATGATACTAAGTTCACTTAAAGAAAACTTGCATGTATACTTGCAGTATAAAAACAACTAAACTAGTAGTATACTTTAAAGCGCACTTTCTTCAACTAAAATGTGCTACAAGAACCATCGGTATAAAGTTCACACTTGTTGTAGAAATGAAAAATATTAACTAGTTCAAGGTTTACTACTGTTACTCTTAATATACTTAAAAGTATGCTTTTATAAACTAGTCGGGTCAAAGTAGTACTAGTACACTGATATTAGTATAGTTACTATTTAAACTATACTTGAACTTAAGTATACTTAAAATAAACTATGGAGTTGTAAGCAATCGCTTATTGCTCTTTAATGGACTTTAAGTCAGATTCATCCTCTTGTGTGCGTTTTTCTGCCGCTTTTATCATCCACCAGCTGAAAATCAAGTCTTGTTCCCCAACAGTTTTTACATTTGGACTTCCAACAACATGCTGACGCAAAAGCACCATCATTTTACAGTACGGACAGTTGCTGTAGATAGTATATACATCTCTGTGAGGATTTCATTCCTGATTCGGTTTTATTGTGTTTTACACAGATTTAAAAGCTCTCAGTGCAGCCTGAAAAGCCGTGGAGATCCCGAGCTGTATTTTCTGGATCGGTTCTGTCTCTGTTCTCACGGACCACCTGAAGTAAGTGCCACACATCTTCAGCTGTCGGTCTGAGAGTGGATGAAATGACTGTTGATCGAGAAGAGATGTCACGCACCAAACAAAGACCCTGATACTAATCCAGCTCGCGGCTAGAGCTCTCCTTCTCAGGATACAAAGACGGGTTCTGGAAGAAAAGAAAAGCATCTTATCGGACCAACACCAGCTGAGCCTGAGGGTCCCTCTCTCTCTCTCTCTCTCTCTCTCTCTCTCTCTCTCTCTCTGATGCTTGCTGCTGTAGTTGAAGTTCTTGAAGGTGAAGGTTAGTTGACACCAGTGTTGTGGTGAACTAACCAGATGCAGCAGCCCTACATTATTTAGTAGCTCACATCTTCTTTTCTTTCCTAAATTGTGTGGCAAGCTACTTTTTCCAGCCAGTAACAGAATAATATTTTTATGACCAGTTTATTTGTCACAGTATGCAGCTTTATAGCGACATGTCCTCTCATATATAGTGTTGCCAAGTCTGTTTTGATGTAGTCATTTTTAAAAAAAATAGATCATGTGGAAAAACATTCATTATCCCAGCCAAGCATTTTAGTTGGTGTTTGTAGTAAACATTTAGTTAAATGCTGCCTTTTGTCATTACTTGCCACTATATTGATTAAGGGTGTTCAACTTTTATTGAGGATATTTCATTTAAATGAGCAATGTGGAGATTTAGCATCTAGTGGTGAGGTTGTGAACTGCAACTAACGGCTCACTCCACTGCTCCCTTTTCAAGCACTACGGTGACTGACACAGGCCAAAGATGTCATCATGTTTTCACTTCAGGAGATAATGTACTGTAAACGTGTTGTGTAGAGCGCTGTTATACACCTCTAAAGACAGATATATGTATATGATATTGCATTTCTGTCAATAGTTCCTCTTTAATATTACACATTGCATCTTTAAATCTCATCACTCGCACTGAAAGAAAATCTAAATCTGTTGAAATGATCATTCAATCAGTAGCTTTTAAATATGCACGATACAGTCTTAAAGCATCTTTAGATAGATGAGTACTGGACAGATTTTCTGTTAGATCCACAGACTGGATTTTAATGTCTTCAGATGGTGACTGGAGTGATACAACACAACTATGAGCTGTCAAAGTGAAGATCTCAGGCCATGCACCATTCACAAAAAACCAAGAGCCTGAAGTTCTGCCCTGCGTGATATTAAAGCCCCGCTTCACAACCACACGCTGAGAGAGAGTGAGAGAGAGAGAGAGAGTGAGAGAGAGGAGAGAGAGAGAGATAGAGAGCGAGAGAGCTAGAGAGAGAGAGAGAGAGAGAGAGAGAAGAGATGTTTTTACCTGCCTGCTGGTTATGCTGGGCTCCATTCCAGCTCTCTCTCTCTCTCTCTCTCTCTCTCTCTCTCTCTCTCTCTCTCTCTCTCAGCGTGTGGTTGTGTGCTATTATGAATTAAACTAGAACGGCATTTAAATTGTTTCAATTTCTCAAATATCGTTCATTCAATCATCCAATCATAACACAGCTTCCTCTTCAAAGCTATTTTGACAGCTGTCAATCACTGCATCACTGTTGGTTTTCTTTTATTTCATAAATTACCTTTTATTCTACAGACCAAATCTTAAGACAGTAATGTAGCTTCGTCTGCATATTAAACTGTGTGTGAGAGCGACGACACGTCACCTTTTAAGACGTAATTAAAATCTTTAGGTCGGCTGAATTGTTACATTGCTCACGGTTCCCATCTCTCTCCTCAGGTGTGTCAGGCGTGTATGAGGGATTGTGTGGAGGATATTCCCCACGGACGTCTGCGTGCTAATGACAACGACTGACCACAGGCACCAGGGGACACGGCGGGACATCTCGCCCGTCTGACTGATGCACAGAGAGAGACCGAAATAATCCTCTCAGCTGTCAGGTGAATCTCTTTCTCCGTGTCTGCGGCATCTCTGATTATGTGAGATCCCCGAGGCTGATACACAAACTCCGGCAAGTGTGGAAAATACAAAAGCGCTGGAAAATTACAGGCTCGCCAAAATAGCACAACACTGACCTACGGCGGGAGAGCTGTGACAGTGGGTTTGATCAATAATGACTGACCGCCTGCTAGCCACGACCGCGCACACACGCACGCACGCACGCACACACACACACAGTGTCTGAGACGCTTTGATCACTTTGAGATGTGTAACCTTTAGAAAAAATCTCACCCTCACATTCTCTCACTTTTATTGCTTCTGGTCCAAATCTGAGTAAACCGCTTTGCTCTCTACAGCCTACATATACATCAACCTTCTGAGAATAAGATGGAACCTAATAAGTGCCTGATACACAAAACTTTACTTTTACTCGACAACCCTGCATGCCACACAAACAGAAGAGCACAAAAAACACTCGAGTTTGATGTTAGCGTGTTTCTGCCCGCATCTCCTCACGACATCCAACGTGATGCTGCGTTCCCTCTGTTCAGACTCATCCTCTTCTCTTGCTGACCTCACGCTATTTTCAATCGAGCACTTCTTTGAATCTGAAGAGGTTTCGTGAATCCCCTGCAGGTCTGGACGACGCACGCAGATTCATCTGAACGGCTTCAGGAGGAGAGATACAGGAGGAGGCCTCTGAAGTGGATGGAGATCTGATGTTTTCTGAAATCAGTTTCTCTGTGTTCGTCAAGGCCGTTTTAATGAGAGCTTTTCCAGACGATGATATGATGTGCTGTTCCGTGCTGACGTGAGGTGACAGAGATTGTAAATAGGGAATAATTACAGAATAAAGAAAAGCAAACTGCAGGCAGACACGAGAGCAACTTTTACATACAAAGCTTCCAGTTCGGGCAACAGCAAAGAGAATTTACGATAAACTGTTCCGAAAAGTTTGTCACGTTCTTTTGCAAACTATATAAAATAATTCCTACAAAAAAATGAATGTTTGTGCACGTGTGTGTATTAGATGTGTGTGTTTGTGTGTGATAGATGTATTTGTGTGTGTGTTTGTGTGTTGAGCGCAGTGATATGTGAATGCTAACAGAGCATCGAGGAAGGAAAGACAGACACACGGAGCTAAAAGTAAAGGAGAGAAATATCTAATATCTAAAAAGGTACACAAGGTCTTTGCTTTTAGACACGAGGGTCCATATAAAGTAGAGCTGGGTTCTGGAGCACACGTGTGTGTGTGTGTGTGTGTGTCAGATGTGTACGTTCACCTCAGGGCTAATGCCCTCTTCGGCCATCTGTCCAGACCCACTTTCTTTACGCACACGCACACATTCATACATATGCATTTAACCACAAGACTTAAAATAATTTCAAGAGATGCAAATAGAGCAGTAGTGAAGTATTGAGATCAGTAATGTGCACCTGGTTTATCAAATAGTTTTTATATTGAGCTAATGATATTTTCTGTTGTCTAAATAAGCGATTCTTAATTCTGGTCCTGAGGTTCTGCACATTTTCTACTGTGTGTTTCATTCAGATCATAGCAAAGAGATCCACAAACTCAGAGAACCGCTGCCCTCACACAAACTCTCAAGACAACATACACACAGACATTTACAGAGGTCACTTCAAAAAAGGAGATTATTTGCGATTTAAGTCACACTTGCACATCAGTCTTAACAGGATATTCAGCACAACGTCTCTGCTGTTGGATTCAGATCTGGATGCGAGTCTGTGGTGGACCGGCACGTGAAGAATGAAAGTCAAGTTCATCCTTCACAACATCTCAATGTAATCTAATAATATTTTTTATGCTATCATTATTATGATTGCATTAACTGCACTAGTAGCCTATGAGAATGATTCAAGAAATATCAGTAACAGGAAAAGAGTTTGATAAACAGACTTTTTACTGGTGCACTGACAAATCATTCAAAATAATATCACAAAGTGTATTAGTAAAACAATTAGGTTCAACATGAAACAACAGCTGCTGAAATCATGTGTGCATGCGTGTGTGATTCCTGCAGAGAATGCTGGGTAGTGTATGTGCCGAGCGTTCACCGTTGACAGGTTTGATGGTGCATGAAAAGCAGGTCTCATGGTGAACACGTGAGAGAAAGAGATGTTGTCAGAGAGAGAGAGAGAGAACAGAGGATGCTGGTGTGGATGTTGTTTTGTGTTTTTGATAAAGACGGTAAACTAGACTCTCACTCGTCACACAGCTAACAGGCCGAGAGGTTGCGCTCTGTTACTTTTGCATTTTTGGAGCGTATACAAAGCAGGGCTCTGTTGAAATTCCTCAAACGTTCTGGAGTTTATTATACAGACTCCATTCAAATGATTTTGTGGATGATTTAGCTGTAACTCATCTGTCTGTCTGTGACAGAACTGGACTAAACAGCAAATAAAAACTAATATTTGCTTAACCAATCAGAGGCACTTTTCTGACAATATCTATTCTAGTCCAGTCCAGTCCAGTCCAGTCCAGTCCAGTCCAGTCCTAGTCCTAGTCCTAGTCTAGTCTAGTCTAGTCTAGTCCAGTCCAGTCCAGTCCTAGTCTAGTCTAGTCCAGTCCAGTCCAGTCCAGTCCAGTCCTAGTCAAGTCTAGTCCAGTCCTAGTCTAGTCTAGTCTAGTCCAGTCCAGTCCAGTCCAGTCCTAGTCCTAGTCTAGTCTAGTCTAGTCTAGTCTAGTCCAGTCCAGTCCTAGTCTAGTCTAGTCTAGTCTAGTCCAGTCCAGTCCTAGTCAAGTCTAGTCCAGTCCTAGTCAAGTCAAGTCTAGTATAGTCTAGTCCAGTCCAGTCTAATCAAATCTATTCTATTCCAGTCTAGTCTAGTTTCTTAAAAATCTCACCATGAATAGACTGTTATACTGTAACAACAATGATGTCATAATAATATTTGCATAATATATATTTGATTGTCATGTTTGTTTAGTTACAATATTACCAAAGCAGGATGCCAGGTAAAGGATTAAACATAATAATAAAATATATTCATATATAAAAGTGACTTTCTTGCTCTTGCTTCCTCTAATATTCTCTCTCTCTCTCTCTCTCTCTCTCTCGCTCACACACCTGTATGCTGAATGTCCGGGCCGCCTCTCTCAAAGGTCACAGCATTTATGCTAAAGTTCAGCCGATCTGTCAGCCAGATGATAGATGAGGTCTTTGATGGATTGTGTGAACGTGTGAGAGATATAATGCTGTTCCTGACGGCCGGCCGGTTAAAACTGCATCTCAATCCCACATGTTTAACACTTCTCAATCTGGATTCTGAGGATCCTTTGGTAAAATCTGAGAATGCTGGAGGATTTGCTGCTGGATCAGTGTTTCTCTGCTGGAAAATCCAGTTTAAGCCGTCTTCTGATTCTGCCTGGTTTTAAACGACTAGACTAGTTGGTCATTTATGGTCAGTAGGTGGTCCAAGCTGATCTAGATTGTTGATCTGGTTTTAATCTGATTTACTATTTTGATCTAGTTGGTTAGAGCTGGTGAATCTAGTGTTTGTTTCCCAGCAGGGTTTTAACAAATTGAAAGATTCAAACTTCTAATAAAAAACAGAAAAACAACAAAAAAGGAAGAGAAGTGTTAATGCAGACTGTGTGTGTGTGTGTGTGTGTGGTTGTTGCTGACTGCTATAGATAAACATGTTTTTATGCATTCTTTAGATTTTTCATCTACACTGTATAATACGGGTTTTCATGTTCGCAAGAGATTATTCATACATTACAAGAACTTTCCAATACACTTTCACTTACTGTATACACACACGCACACACACGCACGCACGCACGCACACACACACACACACGCACGCACACACACACAGTCTTGTGGATTTAAAAGATTGATCATAGCAGTAATTGTGTTCACATCAGCGTGAAAGTTTAATCCCAGCTGTTGTCACAAGCCTCCGCCATAACCATTCAACTCTCAAAAGAGCAACAGCTTAAGACATTTAGTTCTTTTAAATCTATTTACTTCCTTTAAGGCGTTTAGTCCATGTGTGTTAGCACGAACTCAATTTCAACATGTTCAATCTCTCTTCAATACAACAGAATCCATTTCAATGTGATTTAAGTAGCAAAGCTAAACCAGCGCAGAGGACTTTCTCTTTCCAGTGCTCTGCTTTATACTGGATAGGGAGTAAATATAGAAATAAAGCATTATTTGATGCATTTTATAGCAAGATTCTGTTATTCTGTAAGATTTTCTTATTATTCATTTCTTTGTGTTGGGAACAGTTTCATATCATTGAAAATAATCAGAAAGCAATTACATTGGAAACATAAGCACTCAAACACATTTATCTGACTATCCAATAACTGTCTATGTTTTGTCTAATAACATTTTTTGTAAATCTTCATATTGTTCTTTTTCTCCCTTGCTTACTTCATCTTAATCCTCCTAGTAACATGGTTTTGTAAACTATCTGTACTGTCTAGCTGTAAGTGGCTTTGGATAAAAGCGTCTAAATAAATGTAAATACACAGCGAACACAACATGCTAAAGCTACATGTACTCATTAACCTTCAGTAGTAATAAAACTGGTAGATGTTGTGTCTGTGTTCAATACCTCGAGTGACTGTGATACTCTGTGATCTCTGCTGATAGATCAGAACATGTCATGTGATCTGAACCGCTCCGAGCGGGACGTTTGGGGAATGACTGAGAGCGGGAGCAGGGGCCGGGTGAAGCCATCGAGACGGGAGGCTCTGGAAATCGTTTCTGTGTTTGTGAGGATTTTTGGACTGAGTGATAGAAAAGAAATAATTTCTGCATTTGATCCAGCAAAGGCAAAGCACCCCACATGATTTCACTGTTCTCAGATCAGCAGTGGCATTATGTTGGAAATACAATACAAGCTTTCCTACAGTCTGAATCCTGAACTGTTATTTGAGCATTTTTGAGTCAGTTGTACTTTTGTGTAAGAACATCTTTTGGGAATCTGATCAAGCAGTAAATAAAGACCGAGATGATATTAGACACTATTTGACCGTGAGTCTCCTAAAATAAAATAAAAATGTCTTTATTCTTTCTCTAATGTTCTCTGTATGTTTGCTTATTCCATCTTAATGTTGAATCTGAACCTCTGTATTACTGGCACTTCTTGTAAATATTGCTTTACGAATCGCTTGTTGTTTTTCCTCAGTTGTAATTCTCTTTGGATAAATGCGTTTGCCAAATGAATAAATGTAAATGTAAAAGTACTTGTTGATTTAATGACACTAGAATTGGATTGCATGGGTTGTTAATGGAAGACAAATTATGGGAATTATTTAGACACCAATGAGGATAAAAGGAGAGCAAATAGAAACTTCTGCTTAAGTCTCATCTTCGTCTCAAATATTTCTCCCGAGAAAGAGTCAGAAATCTCACAAATGTCTCTGTCATAAGAGTTTGAGAAGAGATGTCAACAATGATTTGTTTAGTCTGCAATCAAAAGTCAATATTATTGATCTCAATATGAACTCAAACAATTCTCATTAAATTTACTCAAATCCAGATTATTTTACCTCTACAATTTACATTCATTTACACCTCCACACTCTTCTATTGCAGTCTCATTTGTTTCTCTTTTTATTTCTCTTAAACAATTTTAGGAGACTAAGTTAACAACTCCATAAAATCTCACGAGCTATGATAAAGAAACACTTTCTTCCGAGTTGGCATTTTGGCAGATTTGAGTCTTTGAGATTTCTTGAGATTATGAAGATAACGCATAGAGGAGGTCATGAGTCTTATTGCTCCATTAAAACAGAAAGAAATGGTGCTGCTGTATTAATATTAATGATATTAATGTTTGTTAATATGGTAATGTGTGTTATGAGGAGAGAATGAGAAATGAGGTGAATATTTCAGCTTTATTTAACACATACAAGCAAAATTAAAATAGACTTTTAATATGTGACCCTGGATCACAAAAATTGTCTTATGGGTCAATTTTCTGAAATTGAGATTTTTACATCATCTAAAAGCTGAATAAATAAGCTTTCTATTGATGTATGATGTTTGTTGGACAATATTTGGCTGAGATACAACTATTTAAACTCAGGAATCTGAGAGTGCAGAAAAAAATCAAAATATTGAGAAAATGGCCTTTAAAGTTGTTCAAATGAAGTCCTAAGCATAACATATATAACAATTTTGACCCATACGTTGTATTTTTGGCTTTTACTACAAATGTTCTTGTGCTACTTAAGACCAGGGTCACATATATTAAAAGTGCCTATATGCAATAACATAATGCTATAAATACACATTTGCTAAATGTTAAAACGCAGTGTTCTCTCACTCATCAGTACAGAATTCACATCTCCTCCGTCTTTCTGTAGGGCTTTAGGGATGAGATGGGTCCGGTCGGGATCTTCTGTGTTTCAGAGCCTTCAGGCGATTCTGACATTTCACTGCCCTATGCTGAATGATGGTCTGCCTTTAGAAACGGACCCCCAGCACCCACCTGAATGACTTTTAAAGCTGAAAGCTGCTTTGTAGGTGAGAGACAAATGCCACACACACAAAACCTCCAGCGCTCTTTCATGAGCTCTTTAAATATTCATAACAGATTCATCAGTGAAGTGGTCCTCCATTCTGGTTTAACTGAGGCCGAAACCCACGAGAGGATAAACAATCTCCTCCCTCACACACGAGAGCTCTTTCATTTCTCATCCGTGTCCTCTCTCCTGCATGACAAGACCTTCAGTAATCTCACGTGTCTCTAAAGTTTCAGATGTCAACAAAGTCTCAACAAGTGCTCGAGTTTGCCCAAAGTCTGTAAACATGGTATTTATTGCTTTTATTTGTAGTAAAACCATAGTAAAACGTTAGTTTAAGCATGATGTTTGATATCGACAAAAAAAATCAATCAACCAAAAAACATGTTGACTGCACCTATACTATAGTAAAACCATGGTTCATTAGGGTATACTACACTGATATACTCATTACATAAAGTGCACTTTAAATAAACATATTTTTTATAACTCTATATTGTTTTTGTTATTGAACTTTAAATGATGTCATGTAAGGTCTAGTCAATTTTCTGATCTTTCTGTTTATTAAAAGTTGATGCCAAACCTCCAAAGGTAGATATTATCATTAGAAAGTATTTTTTCCTTCATTGTTTCACATTTTTCATGTATTTGAAAGCATCTTAGACTATACTGAAATCAAATAAATCCCCACCGCTCCAGAAATCACTTGAATACACACGACACAATGATATGAGAAATAAGTACGATCTTCTCATCTAAAGCTATCATCTATATGGGATTTATTCTCTGTGTTTGACAGCTTCTGTGTCGATCACTTCATGAACGTTTGTGACTACAGCCGAGGTCCGGCCTGATGATTTCTCCATTGATTCGTGCTTCTTTGGGGACGACCGGAGCACAACAAAAGTTGGCCATCTCATTTCAGAGCCGCGGTGGTAATCGCCGGAGAAAAGATTCAATTTTTCAAAACTAAAAACACTTTGTGCTGTTTTCCTCCTCACGGTTCAGAGAGAGACGTCTTCACTCGCCTGTAACCAGCATGCATTTATAATCAAGCCTTTGATAATTAATGTGCTAAATATTTCTTTACACGCAGAGGAAAACATAAAACGCTGCAATCGCGGATGCAAATACTCCGACATTAGAGCGGGATTTAATTTCACAGGCAAACAGAGATATGGGCTTTGATTTATTTTGGTGAAACACATTCAAAAAGCGTGAAGCCTCCACGAACGTAATGTGCTGTTATGGGAAATGGGATGGCAAATTATTGAGTTATCGCTTTTACGATTCCCACTTTGCATCTGGTCTGCTGATGTAGGGTTATTGTGCCTCATCTTTGTATTGATAAAACCTCATTAACATGCTGTACATTTGATTATGAGAGCACACCTCCATGAAATTACAACCGTCATCTGAAGACCCGGAGAATTTCTCCATCAAAGCTGAATCTCCTTCTGTAACTACAGCACAGGCATATTTACATCTTAAAGTGTTCAACACAATGTATGTATTGGTAGCATCTTATTTATATGTTGTGCTTTGATGCCAGTGATGGTTAGGTTTAGGTCTGGGGTTGGGTTTTGGCTTTTCCCTTTAAAAAGTTACTTCTGATGTAATTATTAAACTAAATACTGTAATATATGTGTGTGCAATAGTAGAATTGACATCAAAATGCATGCATTAATGTATAATTCTCACATTTAATATGTTGGTCAGTTGATAAGAATACATTATGTAGTTTTATATTATTTATTTAAATGAATTAAAAGAGCCGTTTCACATCTATCCTTGAAGCACTTAACTGATCGAGGTTGATATAGGATATAGAAAGTCATTAGTATTTAGTAATTAAATACTTTTTGGAGAGAGTAATTTGTACAGTAATCTAATTACATTATTGAATATGTAATTAGTAACTAATGCTTTTTTTACTAACTGATCATCGTAAAAAAAAGTAAACTCATATGAATTTATTTATTATAAAAATTTATGAGTTTCCATTAGCAAAAATGGCACTTAAATCAAAGTAGAAATGATTTCTAATGATCACATTTTTAAAAAGTGTGAGTTTTATTCAATATATCAAACACACGAAACTGTGCTTCTTAAAGCAGTTGTTGGTTTGTGTCAAGTGAGAATGTTTGATTATAGTAAACATCTAAAAAACACCCGATCGCTATTCTGTTGGATCACAACGATGCTAATATGCCCAGCAGGCCGCTAGGTTCTTCAGTTCTAAACTGATGTGGGTAAAGGCTCATTTCAGGCCTACTTCACACACGTCTCGACACAGAGGATGCGTACGGTGCGCTCAGCTTCATTTATTTCCCCTCACGGCCTGAACGGGGCGATCGGATGAGGATGATAGTGTTGTGTTGTGACATGTTATCCCTGTGACAGCGCTGATAATCTGCGGTGTTATTACAGAAACCTGTGTTAGATGTGCAGTGAATGACTGACATCAGATTATAACAGCAGCAGGACTAAATAACCTGCATTAGTAACAGAGGAGGACAAATCATCCTATATAGTGATAAAACATTTAGTGAAAATATCATCTTTATATATGTGACCCTGGATCACAAAGTAGCACAAGAACATTTGTAGTAAAAGCCAAAAACACATCGTATAGGTCAAAATTAGCCATTTTCCTTTTGTGCCAAAAATCATTAGGATATGAAGTAAAGATCAAGTTCCATGAAGATATTTTGTACATTTCCTCCAGTAAATATATCAAAACTTTATTTTTGTGAGTGGACGGCCTGCTACAGCGACTCTGATCAACATCTTTAAAGGCCATTTTCTCAATATTTAGATTTTTTTGCACCCTCAGATTCCTGATTTTCATATAGTTGTATCTCGGCCAAATATTATCCAACACACCATACATCAATAGAAAGCTTATTTATTCAGCTTTTAGATGATGTAAAAATCTCAATATCAACAAAATTGTTTTTGTTGTCCAGGGTCGCATACTATATATATACTATCGACTGAGAAATGTGAAAGATTGAAATCTATTAAATCAAACTTTGATGACCATTATGTCATTTTGAGACTTTAGCCTGAATTTCAAAGTCATGCTTTCTTTTATCCTTTTTAATTTTAGGGATAAATGTACAATAGTCTGGACATGATGTCATAATGTCACGTTTGACTTCTCTATCATCAAGATGGTCGAGGATATCTTTGAAGTCATGCAACTATTGTAATGTTTATGTAAGTGAAACGACTTCTGGGATGACAAATAAATGTAAAGTGGGACTTTATTTAGTTCTTGGGAATTTAAGGGATTGTTGAAAATTGGAGGGATAGAAACTACCCTCGCTTCAAGAACGACATTATCAAATTATGAGGGTGCATAACATTAAATAAATAAAATAAAATAATATGTCAGACATCATTTGACATAATTTGCATTTTTATGTTTTGAACAGAGATGGCGACAGAGAGGCAAACGTTACGGATGAGAAAACCTGCATCACTTCCATGAACAAATCATATTTAGAATGAATGAATACAGGGATGTATAGAAAAACACAGCGCTCTCCCTTTATTACAAATGTCCAAGCGTATACTTTACTCTTATTAAAATCTCACAGCTCCTTCTGGTCTATGCCGTTTGCTTCACCCCGGGGAGAGTTTTAATATCCTTATAATTTAATATCCAGCTCAGGTTTATACGGATCTACTGGCGAGCTTATGAAAATACTCCCTCAGTATGATCCGTGTGCTCGGAGGAAATTCTTTTTCTCATTATTGTAAATGTTGCATGAATAATTTGTAGGTGGCTCATTTAAAGCATCGGCCCATGATACTGTTGTAAGATTCTCTCAGAAATGTTGACGGATGTTCAATTTGCATCTGCAAATAGTATTTTAATTTGACTTTTGAATGCCAGCCTGTTGGATTGAGAATCCTAGAAATGTGTAGTTTGTGTAGAAATGTCTAGTGTGTGAGACCACAAATCCACAAAACCTTTAACAAATCTACTGCCTTTTATCTAAATCTGAGTTAGTTAATATTATTTTCTCAGAAATAAAGGTACGCTTGCGTGATCGACGTGAGTAACGTCAGGTGCAGGTTATGTTCTGTGTTATAATTCTGTGAAATATATACTTATCACTTTTTAATAAACCATACCAGCATTTCGTGGTTGAGCAGAGCATTAAACAGGCCGAGGTCTGCACCAAAACCAAAAGTAGAAATGTCCTTGGAGAGACGACACATTTGGTTTTCACTTGTAAGATGTGCAGACTAAAGACGTTGACCTCAGGTGTCAGTTTGACGGTCAGAAACGCTGATGGCCGAGGCCACTGAACGTCCTTGAGTTTATCTGTAGCAGAATGTTTATTTGAATACACAGACACTTGGCCCTGCCTGGACAACACATCAATATTCATGCAGAGAGAGAGAGAGAGAGAGAGAGAGAGAGAGAGAGAGAGAGAGAGAGAGAGAGAGAGAGAGAGAGAGAGAGAGAGAGAGAGAGAGAGATATAGAGATCTAGATCTCTCTCTCTCTCTCTCTCTCTCTCTCTCTCGATCTCTCTCTCGAGTGAGCCAAAAACAACAAGGACATGAAAGTTGAAGCCAGATTCACTGTCCCTCAAGAGCAGTTGTCTTCACATTAACTATAAATGTGTGTTTTGGAAGCTCTTTTGTAATTTTACTCAGAATTAATGTTGAATGTCTTCATTTTATCAACAATATGTTTTGGATAAGCCTTTTCGAGATTGCTTAGATGTTTTGGCAAGATCTTAGAAAGATTCAGCCTTCGAAAGTCGGCTAAAGGAATGACAAAAAAATCTATTTGACTTTTGGTGAATTTTAAAGTGGAGTAGAAAGTTGTTTCAAATGATGAAAGCTATTACTTTATAATGTAGTGAATACATGAACTAATAATCTCAATATTCTACAATTTCTGTGTTTACTAATGCATTTTTAAAATCAAACGTTGTATATGTTAGCATTAGGTAATGTCAGAAAACTAACATGAACAATTGTATTGACCAAAATAAGATGCTATATTGCTCATTGTATAGTTTGCTAGCTAATGCATTTACAAAAGTTAACAAATACAAAAAGTAGATTTTAATTCACATCAGACAGACGAGTCCAGTTTCGCTGCAGTAAAACTCAGTGTGTGTGTGTGCGTGTGTGCATAAGTGAGTGTGTGCGCATGAGTTTGTGTGTGTGCGCATGAGTGTGTGTGTGCGTGTGTGTGTGTGCATATGTGTGTGTGCATATGTGTGTGTGTGTGCATGAGTGTGTGTGTGTGTGCGTGTGTGTGCGTGTGCATAAGTGAGTGTGTGCGTGCGCGTGTGCGCATGAGTGTGTGTGTGTGTGCATGAGTGTGTGTGTGTGTGCGTGTGTGCGCATATGTGTGTGTGTGCATGAGTGTGTGTGTGTGTGCGTGTGTGTGCGCGTATGTGTGTGTGTGCATGAGTGTGTGTGTGTGTGTGCATGAGTGTGTGTGTGTGCGTGTGCATGAGTGTGTGTGTGTGTGTGCATGAGTGTGTGTATGTGTGTGTGTGCATGAGTGTGTGCGTGTGTGTGCGCGTATGTGTGTGTGTGCATGTGTGTGTGTGTGTGCATGAGTGTGTGTGTGTGTGCATGAGTGTGTGTGTGTGTGTGCGTGTGCATGAGTGTGTGTGTGTGTGTGCATGAGTGTGTGTATGTGTGTGTGTGCATGAGTGTGTGTGTGTGTGTGCGTGTGCATGAGTGTGTGTGTGTGTGTGCGTATGTGTGCGTCTTCGTTAAAGAACATCTACTTCATCCCAAAGCTACTGACTGCACAGATTCTGTGTCCTCCGTTTGAAGAGCTTCTCGTCTGTCTACTGCAGGTCAGGACTCGACTGACTGAGAGTAACAAATGTTCCCTTCAGAGAAAGTGAGGAGACCGTCGGGTGTCCCTGAACATGATGAGAGAATCTGACGCCACCTGAGCAGTTTCTCCAGAGGTCAGAAACGTCCTTCTGTTCACCCCATTCAGTCTTTATTAACTCTCTCTCATGTCATTTCAAACTCAAAACACGAATTTTAATGTAGCAACAATTTTCTATATTCTCTTCACATCAGATGCATGTTCAATAATAGACGAACGATTTTCATCTTCGTACTGAGTCTAATGAGTTTGAGAGTCTACATGTCTAATGGCTTATAGGCCTCGTGTTTTTATGAGAATATCTCCAAATTAAAGCATATGTACTGAAATATATACCTATAACAGCAATAAAAGCTTTTATTAATCTCAAATGCATTTCTAAACCAATAAAGTATCAGTAAAAACAGCTTTTGTCTCTGAGGAGGCCCAAAACACAGCTTGAATGCAGAAGGTCATTCAAACATCCCGAGGCCATCAGGTGCTCAGAAAACAACCCTGATCAAATCTATCTTTCCTTTATTATCAGGTTACAGCGAGTGACGGTGAACTGAACGAGCCGCAGCGATGGGACGCTCAGATATCTGAGAGATTTGGTGGATGTTCCCTCATCACAACCTGAATCGCACACGTGACATCTTTCCACGTATATGTTGAGGTTATGGAAAGAGGGGATTGGCAGTGGTACAGATATGAGTCTTTAGGGGATGTGAAGCATTTGCAATGGCGTACAAGCTGCTCGGCGATGCTAATGAAACATGCAGCTTAGCATCTGTTTCAGGACTGGATTAGAATGAGAAACTGCTGTCTGACATTAGGCCAGAAATATGATGTGTGTGTGTGTGTGTGTGTGTGTGTGTGTGTGTTCCCTGTTAAGCCTAAAGTGTGAGGAACAAACTGTCTCCACAAAGAAAGTAATTCTAGTAAGTTTTGACCGTGTAATATTTTTTGTATTTTCATTTTTTTGGTCCCCATAAGGAAAACAAGATGTTTAGTTCTTAAAGGCTACTGTGTAAGAGTTTGTAAAAGGATGAATCTTAATAAATGTCCAGGTCATATTTCATCTTTTAAAAAGTTAGGAACATTAAGATTCATCAAATTGTGACATTATTAAATGATTATAATCAAATCTGATCTACTAACACATGTGTTCCTAATTCTGAGTTTGTAGACAGAAGTTTGTTTTCTTTTATCCTTTAACTAACCAGCAAAGTGACCTTTGACCCTTAAGACCCAGAGTTTTATCCGTTCTCACGCGATTCTCTAAGTAACGTTCAGTCGCTGTGTGTTTCCACTGAGACGCTGGTCCTTCACCTGGAAGTGAAGCGGGTTGGACTGCATTACAGGAGCATCACGAGCTGCTGGTTTATTTACAATCTCTTTGTTTTATTCATGTTGGTTTAGTTTCGCTCCAGTCAGTTGAAGAGAGTGACATGCGCTCGCTCACACTGAGCAACTGTATGAATAATACGCTTAATCTGCTTCAATACATTCACATGCAGTGAGATACAGAAAAGAGCAGATTAAAGCACAAATAGTGCTCGTGTTGAATTTCTGACATTCAGTGATATTTTCTCGGCTCTGATGAGAATTTATGAGCGACGTCTTAGCTGTTATTAGCTCAGTGTTTATTTGGATTGATATTCCCGCAAATGTAAACAAGAAATTTGCTTGATTTTACAAACTGAGGGACGAGTAAAATGATAATGTGTGATAAACTGACAACATGCTGCAGATGAACCCAGAACATTACTCTAAACGCTCATCTGTCAATCATAACCTCTCTCTCTCTCTCTCTCTCTCAAGACTAATTGATTATTCATTCATCATATGAGAATCATATTACAATTTCAGATTTGGCAGAACATCATTTGAAAACTCATTCAGTGGTGGTGTGAGATCAGACCCTTGCAGGATGAGAAGTTACGTCGAAGTTGTTCACCTGACCTCATTCGGGCCGCGCGACCAAACTTTGCTCTCACGGCGCAGGTCGTCCGTTTATTTAGTCCACTTCTCAGGAGGCACAAAACTCGTTCGGTTTTGAAGGGAAAACTTTGCTTTTGCTAAAAATAACCACCTTTGCCAACCTCCTCACTTTGTGGGTCAGCGGCTGGCTGATATTGATCGCTTTAAATTACTCCTGCACAGCTCTCTCTCTCTCTCTCTGTCTCTCTCTCTCTCTCTCTCTCTCTCTCTCTCTGTCTCTCTCTCTCTCTCTCTCTCTCTCTCTGTAAGGGTAGTGATGTGGGATATTGGTACATCACCACGACAGCCCGTGATGCATAAACGCCTTCCTTTATTGATTCATCGGGCTGTCAGGGGAGGATTCCAGCTGATTTTCTTTATCAGAGTTTGCTCCGTGTATGCGAGGGCGGCGTCTCCCGCCCGCTGTTGCGAATTTTTTTTAATAATCTTGTTTTATAGACCTGGGTCTCAAGGTCAATAACATTTCCATTATAATGCAGCGTTGGGGATATACGTGCCGAAACAAAATCACATTTCTTGAGGCGTCTTCTGTGACCGGAGGTGCGCACGTGACTTTAAAACAATATAGCTGAGTATATATGTGGCTTCTCATCTGTGACCCAGTTTTTTTTAACCATTTCCTTTCATGTTACACTCTTAAAAATAAAGGTGCTTAAAGGGTTCTTCACAGCGATGCCATAGAAGAACCTTTTTTGGTTCCACAAAGAACCATTCAGCCTAAGGTTCTTTAAAGAACCATCTCTTTCTTACTTTTTGTGAAACAGAAAGATTCCTCAAATGTTAAAGGTTCTTTATAGAACCAAAAGGTTCTTCTATGGCATCAAAGAACCTTTTGAAGCACTGTAGATGTTGTAAGTACATCATTCTGGGAGCAGAGCATCTTTCTCCATTGACCGCCATTCACACTTAGATTTTGTATAGTGATGAAAATATTGAATCTCTTGAGCTTTAAATGCACTGGAATGGCTTCAGATA
Source organism: Oreonectes daqikongensis (assembly GCA_026939265.1). Classification (NCBI taxonomy): domain Eukaryota; kingdom Metazoa; phylum Chordata; class Actinopteri; order Cypriniformes; family Nemacheilidae; genus Oreonectes; species Oreonectes daqikongensis. The sequence goes on from JAOTQM010000554.1 coordinate 444,946, forward strand.
AGAGAATCACAAATACAATTTCATCACATGACATGAAAAATACTGTTTGTATATGACTATAAGGAAATTACTTTTAGTGCTTCTCATTGGCTGGTGAGTTTGAGTGACAGCTGTAAAGTTGAAACATCAGGTAATCAAATAGTAAAGAAAATAGTGATTTGGGTTTTGATCTTCTAAACGTTTCATCTTGTGCTCTTATTATTATTATTATTATTATTCATGATGTTGTGATGGGAGAAATAATACATTAATAGAACTGAATGCATGAGAATGATTGTGAATCTCAGTATAATAGGATTTTTATTGCTCAAGTTATTGTGGAAATCTGATAACAGCGAGAGAGAGACATGACTGATGCAATCTGAAGTCTCATCTGCAATGATCAGATACATTTCTTTGACATACTTTTGGGATTTAATTTTCTGTCATATTCTTAAAGAGATGATGTTCTCATAACAATATTTTTGTGCGTCTGTGACAGGTGTCATTGTTTGGAAACAAGTTCTTTTGTGCTCCATGGACAGAAACATCATACAAGAATGACAGCGTTCGTATTACGCCATGCGTCAGACACATCATCGATCATCACACGATTATTGTTGATGTAAGTAAATTGATGTCTGGCTCATATTTTGCACGTCTGTAACAGAGACTGAACATACAGAGAGGAAAAATCATTGCACGCTGTCATATTCAATTCTGCTCATGACATTCACCTTGAGCTGAAGAGTTTGCAGTCTTTCTCAAACCTACACCATCTCTTTTCTCTTCTGTATGTCAAAGATTGTACTGTCGTGTTTTTGAAGCATTCACCGTCTTCCTGGTCAGGTGTGTTCGCTCTTTTCATACGACACGCTTTTTACTTCCATTGATCACTTGATGAGTCTTTGAGGGGAAACCAATGTTCCGGCTTTTCTGCTCGGAAGTGACAAAGTTCAAGCTTGTCATTTCAGCGGCCAAGGACACGTTTAAATGAAAACATGCCACATCCACCAACAAACATCTCAATATATATATACAGTGTCACAAAGCACCCACAAGTCTCAAGCATCGGCCCACTAAAGCACTACTCGCTGACACTTTAATAAACATTTTTGCACTGTGAACGATGAAACCCAGAAAAAGTTAAAAGGAGCTCCATTATCTATAGACCAACAACCCTACAAAATCTAAGTATACTAAGTATATGTTCAAATTAGGGCTGTGAAACGATTAATCGCATTCAGAATAAAAGCTTGTGTTTACAAAATAGATGTCTGTGTACTGTGCATATTCATTTTCTATTTATTAAAACAAACCCATACATGTATATTGTCACGGTACGGGTCACAGGCAGAAGAGCACACCACCGGCAGGCAGGCAAACAGGATTATTCAACAGGTAAGTAATCCAAACGGGTAACAACCAACAGAATAGCAACAACACTGGTAGACAAGTGCAAACTTAAATAATGTCCGTGATACCAAACAGGTATGAAATCAAACAAGAAACAGGTGCGGGTCAAATCAAAGATGGCTGACGGAGAGCAAGGGATTCTGGGGAGTGTAGTCCGGTGACGTAAACGGGTGGCAGACAGGAGTGTTACATATATATTTAAGAAAAATATAAAACATAAAAATGAATAAACCTTTCAATATAATTTCAATTTTTGGAAAATATTAATAAATACATAAATATTTCCTAAATATATATGGGCCTACATTATGTCTTTGTGTTCATAAATACAAAATGAATATGCACAGTAAACAGACATCTATTATGTAAATACAAACTTTTATTCTGAATGCGATTAATCTTTTGACAGCCCTAATTCAAATACATTTTAAGTATATACTTTATGTAGTAAGTATATCAATATCAATATACTGTTAAGTTTACTATTTTAACTTGGATCTAAACTGACCAAATACGTCAACTTAGCATCATCTTTTTTATTTATTATTTATATGATATATTTTCAGGTAATTCTAACACACGTGCAATTCTTGAAATCATTTAAATTTGATCTGGTTGTCATTAATTTATAAACTAATTAAAATCTTATAGACTATAAAAATAAAACATTACTACAAAGCTACAGACAATTATTGTCACAGTTAGAATCACCAACGTATCTTATGAACAAAAAAATCAACAATATTCATATTTTTCTGTTTTTTTTCCTGATGCTGTCTGTACCAATGTATATATTTACTGTGAAAGGTGCCATAGATATAAATGTGAATCGAATTGTTCGTGTCTCAGAAAAGAATGTGAAGAAGTAAATCTCAGGTGTTTGGGAAGGCATTTAAACCCCGTCCCTGAGGACATCAACATCTATTAGCATCATCTGCTGTGAAACATGTGAGACATCCCAGTGTTTGCTGCTCGGCTTTCTCATTTTCTGCTCAAACACATTTGTGCAGGTGTGTTTGATCTTCTCTTCACCTGGAGGTCACACGCTCGCTGCTGTCTGGACTTTGATTTCCTCTCTACAGATTAAAAACTGAGGCGATCGAGGGTTTGCACACACATCGGCCTGACGTGTGTGAGACTTCAGAAACATCTGCAGGATGTGAGCTCATGATGACGCATCAGCCAATCAGACGTAAGAGTCACAACTTTATAAAATCATTACGTTACTGATTCTGAATGACTTTTACTTGCTTTCATTACAGTGTTTGTAATTGTCTTTATGAATCATCCCTTGCAGAAAAGACACATGAATTTCACACGTTTTTCACATAAATCAAACATGAAATTATGGCAACACTTTTGTGTGAATCCCATGGGATTACATGAAAAAACCCATGGGATCATATGTGCAACATGTGAGAAACAAGTGACCACACGTGGAGACATATCACCACATATTGCACATTATCCCAGGTTTTTTTCACATGCAATCCCATGGGATTCACACAAAACATGATCACATGTGTTTTTTTCTGCAAGTGATTTACCTGTAATTTAGTTTATGGAAAATTTGCCATAATTTCATGTTTGATTTATCTTGTATTTCTGTTTAATAGGAGGTGACCCTACTGACATAAACACGACAGAAATGCTAATTCATTCCGTTTCTATTCATGTACATTTTTGTATTATATTAATCATTTATTTTATTGCTTGCACATAAACTAACCTATTAATATTTTATTTGTCAGTCTGTTATTTTGCTCAAAGATCTTGTGACCATTCAGATCACAAAAACACAAAATAAAGTTTCCTTTTTTTCTTTCTCTGTCTCTCTTTCACCAGATTACAGAAGCTAAAAAAATGATTCTAATTCTGAAATGCTGATGATCGTGTCGATGTGAACATGGATGTAGTTTTGCCAAAGCACACTGTGATCAGTGTTTGCATTAACCGAAGGTGTCGTGATGCGATTGATTGACAGAACGTTGCTACGCCGTTGCTAAAGCGGTCGGTCAGCCATCCCGACATCTATACGCTATTCTAATCTCCAGATCAATTACAGATCCGTTAGTATTTGTATTAGAAATCATGTCTTTTACGCTGGCTGCGAGTCACTGTGCTTCGGGAGGTTTTTAAAGTCAAGTGTGACATTAGATTATCATCAGGCTGTTTCTTATTTTGTGGCATCACGTGTTAGCAAAGATTACATTATGGGAAGGGATACAGAAGAGATAGTCGTCCTTGCTGAAGGTGTTGGGGTGGCATTAATTCACGACTGGACGTCCTCATGCTTATATTACCACATTAGACGAGCGTTAACCTCATCACAGAGGAAAGGCCAGTTCTGCCCTGCAGTCACCCACAGCCCACAAACTACCCATAAACCCTCAGAGCACGTAATGAAAAGACGTGCTTAAGATTTTATGGGCTCGCAATGTGCCGCGCCTGGAGTCTACATGTGTTTCTAGGCCGAGAGAACACAAGCGGGACAAGGTGATGTCACAACAGGTACACGGTTATATTGTGCAAAACCTCATCATCATCACCATCAACACCTCCATACTCTTCATGTCTTTGAACAACTGCCTCATTTTATTTCTCCTGGAAATTTTATGAGAAACATATGAGACTAAGTTGAAACTTAACTACCACTCGATGAAATCTCCAACAATAGGGCTTTAGTTTGAGTTATAATAATAGTTTAAGTAAACGCCACCTGGTATTTAAAAACCTCGACACGTGTGGACGTGTGTGCAGTTTTCATTAGCGCATTGCAAAGATAAACTAGATTTTAGCAGAAGAGGACAGAAATAACAGGATTCGACAGCTCACGCATTAATAAACAATGAGATTCTCTTGGATTTCAGCTCAACGCTTTAACAGAACAGAGAACAGAGGAACAATGCTACAGGAGGACAGTCAGAATGCTTCAGTGCTGTTTGGCCCACATTAAATATGTAAAAAGATCACAAATCACAACGCAAGAGAAACCGAACATCCACGTGCACGATTTTAAACAAGGATGTACCTGCAGCCATTATCATGGGTTTACTTATAAATACAAAAACATGGTAACCATACTTTTACTATACTAAAACCATGGTAAATGATTATGGTTAAAAGGGTTTCTTTAAAAATGATTTACATTTCAATTTACACGACAGATAAAGTGTAAATATACCTACCAAATGTACACGGTTTGGAAAATTGACCATGATTTTATTATAGTAAAACTATGCAGATTGATTTCCATTTGTATGACCATAGTTTTACTACAAAATTACTATGGTGAACACCCAAACATCCTGACAGCTTCTGTCATAAATCCGTGAGGATTCATGAATTTTTACTTTGATGATGATGTTCTGGTTTGGGGCTTCTGGGTTTCTTTTGTGTATGTTTTTTACAAAGACGGCAAAACTGCAAGTAATCCACTTTAAGCTGCATGAGCTCTGCGGCAAATATTTCCTCAAGCCCGACGTTCTCATCGTGTAAACGTTTGTAAAGAATATTACTATGCAAATGTGATGGACTTCAAGATGCTCTTTCTCTTTTTGTTGTGCAACAAAGGAGCCTCAAAATCATTTTACCTCTCGTAGAAACATAGACCTTTGAAAAACGCACGCTTGCTTTGATGTGCTGACGGTATAACATCCTGTTCAAGTTCTGCTGTAGTTTTATAATATTTATGATTGCTTACATATGTGTTTATACACATTTGATTGTGAACTAACACATTAGCAAGTTTAAGAGAAACGCTTCCTGTGATTTCAATGAACATTTCTTATCTTCTCCCTGAAGGCACCACAGAGAGAGACTTTATTTTCATTTTTTACAGCTTCTGTCTTTGGTTTTCTACAGGGATTTTTGTCTGGGATAGGTTGAGCGTGATCATGGCGAGATGTTCCCTGCAGCACAGATCAATTATGGATCGGTGAAACAGCTCGTGGACGGATACGTCAGCCCTTCCCACCCGGAACACTGCAGGGTTGCCATATGCTCTCCGAACAAATGCACTTATTTTTCATGACCTGTATGTGTCGGCCGGACTCCAACACCATGATGTCATCGAGGATTATGAAATCCCATCAGGCTTTGCAACACTTGTGAGAGAGGGTGACATATTCACATGGAAGATGAAAACAGCATCACTTCTGTTTTTCTTCTGAAATGTTACTAAATTCTGTCGCATTCATGCTTAAACAAGAAAAACAATCTGCTACTAGGTAGAAATTTTTCATATTTGAGATATTTTTGTTTTAAGGACGTTTAAACGATTTTAGCTGTAACATTGTCACCAATGGCACTGTTAAGGAAAAACAGGATATTTTTAAGAATAACATTTGGAATAAAGTTTGAAATAGTTGATGAAACTTGAGTCACACGGCAGAAGAACCGCGTTGATCTGTGTGTTAAAAATATCCTCAGAAAACGGTTTCCTCATCTCTCCAGAGTCGCTCTGAATGTGTCTGTGTTTCTGGACGAGCGTCTCATGATTCACACAATGACTCATTCAGCATTAACACACCACCAATTTCGCTGCACAAACCCTCCGTGATGTTGAGATGCGTGCCGTTAGAACCGAGATGATGGTGTTGATGAGCGTTTCTCAGGGTCGAGGCTTCGGATCCGTCGCGTGGGCTGTTGGTTTGCATCACGTCTCCGCTGCTCGCAAACCAAGACAAAAGATGATCTTACATTCAGCATAAAGGCTGTGAAGTCAAGTTGTCATGGTTGGGTAAATATTGAGTGTCGTGGAGCAGATGGAAGGGGTTTTGAGAGAATCAGGATTCAGGCCTGACATCTGGTCTCTGCGCTTACGGTTTCTACATCAGTTTGGTTCATTGAGCTTCACACGCACGTCATTTCATTTTCAATGTTTGGTGTTTTCAGACAGACACAGAAGTGACGGGGTTTCTGGGCTTTTATTGAGCGTGCTGTGAGGTTTGGATTACCGAAGCACAGGTAATGGGATCTGTGAGGACTCGGTATCTGCGTGCACCCTTCAAAGTGTCTCCGGTGAAGTGCACTGCAGTCCGCAGATAACCATCGGCACGTTATCCCGCTTCCCCCTCAGCGGCGCTAAAGAGACATGTCACTCAATCTGCCACTGTGTTATGATAAACACACACAGCTCAAGGCTTTTGCCACCCTGGATTTCAGTCCATATCACTTTTCCAGAGATAACATCTTCCACCAGCTGTCTGCCTTCATTGTCCTTCATCCCGAACGGAAATATGGATTCTTTAACGGATTCTTTTGTTCGTGTCATTCTGTGAGCTCACAGGTGCTGTTAAGAATAATGCAGTTTTTTATATTTATTACATTTTATTTAACGTTTGTGCGTTTAATTCCCTCGCCAACCAACCGTAACACATTTTACACGGCTTTAATATACGTATAACTGATCAATAACAATACGCTTCACGTTTGTTTATTTAAAACACGGACGCCACTTCACCTTTCTACGTAAAGAAAATAATGGATTCATCAAAATGGATGTTTTTTGGCTTTTAGGATACATATATCAGGCATATGAATATCTATGAGCTAGTGTGATTGTCAAAACTCTGTCTCTCATTTCCACCAAAACAGATCAACAGCTTTCATGACATCATTCTACACTTCAGCTTGTCATCAAATATTTCTGACCAATCAAAAACTCTAGAATCCAGCTATTTTAAAAGAGCAGGAGCCACTCAATATGTCCCACCCTAACTTCCTGTTTCAGAGGAAATGCATAGAACAAAGCTGCACATTTCAAGGCCCTTCAGTGGATCTTTAAGCTGTTAAGTGTGTTCAATGAGCTACAGTAATAAAGTCATGGCGTCTCTTTCCGCTGAATTCAGCACAGAAAACCTGCCGCACATACGTCACGACCTACTGTACAGCGAGTCGAGGCATAAGAGCGAGACGTTACTGGGTTTATTTCAGCACAATGACACTAATGAATAGTGAAAGATTGAGTAACAGATAGAGAGCCGTTCATGAGAAGTCCCCGGGGAGATTTTTTATATCCTTTAATTCTCCATCTAGAGATTCGCACGATGTGATCTGAGCGCGGAGGCAAACTGAATTATAATCGTGCTTGGACTCTCCTCTGCGAGCCACTGGCAAGGTTTCCCGAATGTGTCACATTTCCATTGTGCTCAGACGAGAGAGATTCTCATTCAAATTGAGATGGATCGAGTCTAATATGGTTTTCTCCCCCAAGACGGCCGTCTCCATCTCCAGTCCTTTTAATAATCAGAAAACTGTCGACTGATCCTCGGTGCTCTCAATGACCTTCAGCTGTCACACCGGAAAAAGGTAAAATAACATTTCATTTCTGCCTGACACACAGTCACCGAAACTCACAAAAGTGGCTTAATTTGGACTGTTACAGTAAATGTGTACAGTATGTGTTTTGTAAGCCATGTTATCAACAAACTAACTCTCAAAAGTCAAAACGCTGTTGAGTACCCTGATGAAAAAGACGTTTATTTAAGTGTACTATTAGTATACTTTTTAAAATGATAACAAAAAATACTTACTTATTTGATTAAGTAGCCTAATAAAAATATTTTTATCTTATAAATGTGCATTTTCATATTTATATAGTTATGGTAATAGTAATAATATATCAATTGCAAGATGTAAGTATTATGTAAAGTGCACCTACAAGCATACTTGCAGAATAAAACTACTAAACTAGTAGTTTACTGAGAGTTTACTTTCATTAACAAAAAAATGTGTTCTGTATTGTAGGCTACAAGTACACCTATAAGTTCACTTGTAGTATATAGTTGCATTGCAAATGAAAAATGGTTTTGTACAAAGTTTACACAAAAGCACACTTTTATCAACTAAAAAGTGGGCCAGTTTAGTAGTATTAAAATTGAAATTAGTGTAAACTTTAAAGTAATAAATCCATGGTATTTTCTTCTATATTAGCCACTGGGCTGTGTTTTTTCAGAATTAATGTTAATAATATGTAATAGTATGTAAAATAGGAAGCTATTTTGAATTTTGATTGTTATATTTTGGCGTTGCAAAAACTCGCTTTCCTGTATTTAGTGGGAGTAAAAATGCAGCAACTCCCCCAATTACCACATGACACTCGAAACAATACAAATCTGCCGAAATTCATTCACTGCATCAGCTGACAGTGTGTTCTTATTAACCTCCCGTCATAAATATATATATATATAAATATCAGCCGGTGAGCAGTAATGACAAACTGACACTGAACTGTAAAACAGCCCTAATACACCACTGCTGACGCCTGGAGGATTTATTTCACTCCCAATCCAGCAGAACCATCCCTCAGTCTATTTTAAGATGAAGTGAGGAGGTGGTTTCAGTCACGCAAACCCTATGGGAACAAACAGCGGTTCTTACAAAGAGAGAGATTCTTATTAGCGCTGTTATCATGCTAATATTAAATGACTGTTTTATATGTGACAGGACGCTCAGGTGCCTGGATTTCACACATTCATCTGAAGAAGAGTTCTGAGATGACGGCCAAAGCAAATCTAATGTTGAGATACGGCTGTTTCCAAGAACGCAAAGAACGTGGAGATCGGAGGCGACCTCGGAAGAGTGCCATGAAAGTGGATTTGCTACGCGCAAGTCTGCATCCGATGCGTCCTTGATATGAAGAACACATCGGGGTAGTTCTCTGTACTTGTGTTCTTGAGCACCGGAACCAGACTTTGATGCAAGATCACTGAAGAAACAGCCAATATCAGCTCGGACACCAGCTTCATAACAGGCTGTGTTTTAGAGACGTATAAAGTATGAATTCTCCTAGACACACCCCCTTTCAGCAAAACCCCGCCCTCCACAGGCTGAACAGTAACATCATGTGATCTAAAGCCTGTTGTGATGTCACCCTTACTTCAAAAAAGTATTTTAAGAATGTTTAGATATTGTTGCAGAAAAAGTCAAATGAAGAAAGTGATGTGACAGCTAGATATCAGAAGAAACGATCCGTCACACAATGAGTTTGGAAAAGTTGGTGACACGTGTATGAGCATGTTCCCTGCACTCGCTCGTCCTCTGTAGGGAACAAACTTTCCTCAGATAACCTATTTCTAACTGTTGTGATGAGACATGCTGCGGTTTGTTGGGATGTTTCTCAGTTTTGTGTGGGTGACATCTGCCTGCGCACCGACTGACATGTTTGTCAGACGACAGATACCTCGAGCCTGAGGGATGTCACGGAGTCTGTGTCTTTACAACGCCTGCTTTTAACATGAATAATAGAGACGGCCTTGAAAATGTTCCTGTAAATGTTTCAAGCGGATTCCATTCGAACCTGCGCGGGTCCCGGACATCAGGGCCCGAAAAGACTCCTAATCCAATTCCTCATTTCTTCTGTTAAACTCATTACAAGGCCGGCGGAAGCTTGTTTCATTAAATATAAATGCAGATTATGTAAGACTTTAATATGAGTCCAGCAATTTCCTGCATGCAGACAGATAATATTCTTCATCTTTAACAAAGCGTTCAGATGAAACACGGTAAGAATGTTGTTCACTTTTATCCATGTCACTATCAGAACTTGTGTGATCACCCCAAAAATAAATATTCTGTCCTCATGTCAAATCTGTATGAGTTTCTTTCTTCTTCAGAACACAACAGAAGATATTTAGAAGAATGTTGATAATCAAACAATACTGAACTCCATTGACTGTATGAACACAAAACCACTGACACATTTCTCTAAATATCTTCTGTTGTGTTCCACTGAAGAAAGAATAAACGATTTAATGCCTAATATTGTTTAATTTTGCAGCAGATTTTTTATTATGATCATTAATAATAAATGTCATTGTTAACTGAACACTGGTGTCTTTTATGATATTTTAAGTCTGTTTAAAAGAGTTTGACTTATTAAGCACATTTACATGTATTCATTTAGCAGACACTTTTATCCAAAGCGACTTACAAATGAGAGAGAATTTAACATTTTGTCCAAGACATTAACACCCATTATGTTGAAAAACATATAAATAGAAAGAGAGCATGAAACATTGTTTCAACACCTTTCTTTCATCTTATTCATTGGTAAATACGTCATTTATGAGTTCTAAGTTTGAGCCTTTAACCTTTCAGTAAGCAGCTCAGATCTTGAAGCACAAAGCTATTTAGTTCCTCTTTCTTATTCTCTCACATTACAGTTTTCCGTGTGTTTGGAGCTGATCAATGTCCAGGACGGCAACAGCAGTATTGTGTGTATTTATGGAGAAGAATGGGTGCAATTGGTAAATGAGGGTCTTGATTGATTCAGTATTGAATGGCATGACTTTACCTTGAACTCGTGAGTGACGGATGTCTTTAAAACGCTGTCACAGAACAGCCACGTGAACACAGAATTAAACTATAAACTGGAAAATCATTTATGCTGCCTTGAATTTCTATTTAAAGACATCCTTCAATAGGGTTCAAGGCAAAACTGAATCAATACTGAGCAGATTCATCTTTTCCTTTTATTTGTTGGCTGAGTTTTTATTCTTTATGATTCTTTGTGTGTGTTTAGTACATGTCTGTTTCTTTATTCTCTCATTTTTACTTACTGTACAGCACTTTTGGTGGTGTTTATAAGTAAACATTAATTAACATTGATTTATTTATAATGGAATTGGCTTTACAGTGTCACATACTATTTTAAAATCTGAATAGTGGTACATTTTTGTAACTTGTAAAGTTGAAATTTCTCTTATTTTGATGACTTAATGTAAATATATATATGTTGCCATTACTTATTCATCACATCATTGTTGTACCTGATAACAAATCAAATAATAACAAGTCATCAGATCTAGTCTTATATTTACTAGGGTCAATTTTGTGAACTTGAATTTAGCCTGAAGTTAAAGAAACAAGAAAACAAAGCCATTTTGGGACAATTAAGAATTTTTCAAGTATTATCAAATTGCCAATACAAGTCAAAATTAGTCAAACTATTTAATATATAAACTGAATGGGTAAATGTAAAAACATTGTGCGGTGACTTATTGCTCACATAATTTTACCCATTTATATTTGCATTACTGCCTTTATACAGATGAGAATGCAAAGAAATTCAAAAGACGTCTTCATTTTCAAATCTCTACCCTTTTGTTTTTCTATCCTGATCTCACAAGAATGAACAAACTATTTTTACGAGGTGGTTAATACATATGATGTGAATCCTACAAACACTCACAATAATGAAGTTGTTTTGCTGTGCAGAAGCAAGCGAATGAAATGAATATGTTTATATATCAGTGTCAGGGTGAGCAGAAATGCACGACTCAGGTGTAATGTATTAATATCAGGCAGAATTCTCATGAAGTATAATAAATGTCAAAGCACATGAGTCACCAGCGCTTTAATAATATTCACTGGATCACAAAGAGCCGCATTCACACCTGAAACATCACTAACATCCATTAATAGACGCACATCTGAATCCTCCTTTCACCAAAAACATGCTGTGTGTTTGTTGTGTTTGTGCGTCACTGTGTTTGTGTGTAATAATGTTTCACACGTACACGCGCTGCAGTCTGTCTCACATCTAAATATAGTTTCTACAAACTCTCCGGCTTGTACTATCACTCAAGTGCATCGGCGGGCTGAAAACGCCCTTATTACGTTTCTCTGAAATACACTCGCTGCGTAACATCCGTCTGAACACACACACACACACACACACACACACACACACACAGAGACTGTGATGTTTCCTGCTCGTACATTAAATTACTGCGGCCCGGCGACTCTCTGTCTGCGCTCCAGAGAGGAAGGGAATTGAGACTTATGGATCTAAATGGATTTGAAATAGAATTTAGAGCTGAGTTCGGCTCTTCAGACGCAGGTCACCAGCGCTTAACAACATTAAATCTGAGGCTTTATTGTAGCCTGTATGAAATCATATTAACATTTGTAACGTATACAAAAAACACAGTCAGATCAACATGTGCTGGGAATTAAACAGATTTATGCCATAAATCACAAAACAAAAAGATTGAACAATTCATAAATGACAGATGTTGCTCTTTCATGGCTCACGAGATTTGATGGAGTTCTCAGTTGTGTCTCAGATGTCCTAAAATTGCTTCGAACAATAAACACATGAAGAGTCTGGAGGTGTCGATTGTAGAGGTCAAGTAATCTGGATTTGAGTAAATGTGATGAGAAACGTTCGAGTTCACATTGAGATCTTCAATAATATTGACTTTTGATTGAAGACAAGACAAATCTGAGCTCAGTTTGAGACATTGTCTCCTGAAATTCTAATGACAGAGACATTTGTGAGATTTCTTTTTCTCAAGAGAAATATCTGAGATGCAGATGAGACTTTCTATTTGAATGCAGTTTAATGCTCCTAATGCTGCATAAGCAATGCAAAAAATCGCTTTCTTACTTAGTATTTTTATCTTGTTTTTCCAGTAAAAATGTCTAAACATTCTTGAATCCAGATGCATTTTCTTGACGAGTTTTGCTTTTAGGCAAAAAGTAAAAAATGTAAGTAAATTTGTGCTTAAAAAGGCAAAATCTGCTAATGGGGTAAGAAAAAAAAACCTTGTATAAAGTTTTACTTTTTCTTAGTCACTAAATTCAAGATAATTTTTCTTACCCCATTGGCAGATTTTTTTGCTTGTTTTAGGCACAAATTTACTTAAATTTAATATTTTTTCCTAAAAACAAAACTTATTTTCTTTGGTCATTTTGCTCATCAAGAAAATGCATCTGGATTCAAGAACTTTTAGACATTTTTACTGGAAAAATACGTAAAGAAGTAAGAAAGCGATTTTTTGCAGTGAGCGCTACACACACGTTGTGCATTTCTCAGTTTTGTGTTCATCTTAAACACATTGGTTGATGGTTAATGATCAGAATGTCTGTCATCATCTCTCGAGTCCATGTGAGCGATCAGAGCGATGGCTCCTCTCGCTGTAGTTTTGTGTTTAGCGTTCGGCCTCCGGGCTTCAGATATTTACCGCTCTGACGTGTTATTCATCCTTGTGTTGTGAACCTCTGGGGTTTGTCCTCACTTTGGGCGCTCAGGATGACAAATAGATGCTGTTGCTGCAGAAACGCACAGAAAATTCTGCTTTTCCATCCACGAGGTGTAACAGTCGTACGTGCGGGGGGGGGTAACAGATGAAGCCGAGCGGACTGAGAGCACCACTGAATGACAATAAACAGACTGAATCAAGTTTCAGGAGGAAGAGAAGATCAGAATCCTGTCTCTCGTCCCTCCATCCGTCCGTCTACAGGTACTATTTTTTTTCTCTTTATGAATGACTGAATATAACATGTTTAGTGTCGTATGAAAACTGCATCCCACAATGCATTGCTCTTGACTTGATCTACCAGATGAAACAAATGATTTTATTGGACACCTCATTAAAATGTAAATGCAAAATAATCTTAGTTATTTATACTCTCACACTGGTTCATTACAATGGGTTCTTCTGTGTTTCTGTCTAGCGACGGCCAGACGATGTACCTGTAAATGTCAGAGCAGTTTCTCAACCCTCCTGTTGCTAAGCATCCGCAGACCCAAACCAGAACGGATATAAATGATGGATCTCCCAATACAAAGGTTTCTACGCACGACCGGCCCAACTACACTTTCATTTCAACTTTATAAACTCCCTTTATATTCATCTGTCCGGGGAACATTTGTCTGCGGCCGTCCGGAAGCGCAGCGCCGGCCGTTTGTTTTCCGGGGTGTTGCGAATTGAAGCTTTTATTGAAGTCTGTTTATTTTAATAGAGCACGAGTCTTATTAAGTTCATCCTCGCTCTGCACGAGTGCACTTTATAGACGGCAGATTTGCCTGCTCAGTGCTTTCCGCTTTATTGGGAACGCGACAACATTTGCATAGAATGAACTCCCTCGTCTCGGGATCCTCCCGGATCGGCTCGTCGTGTTGTATGAGCTAGAAAACCAGAGAGCATCAAAGGAAAGAGTTTACAGTATGTTGCATCATTTTTGAAGTGTTTAAGGAGAATTTAACCTCTGTAACATTTCCTATTATGTATGTGAGAAAAGAAAAATCCTTGACAGCTGGGACTTTTAAGAGCAAGGTCAAGGCTAAAAGATTTATTGTCTATTTATATTATTAGTGCATAATTATTGGCAAGCCCTAAATATTACCTACTTAAGTTTGTACAACGGTAAACACCCATCAAGGCCCTTAGCATCATGTTGTGCGCAGAATCCGACAGGTGCAGAATTCATTTAAACCCTTGTGATGTTCTCACACACAAATGAGATTTTGATGATGGTGTGGTGTGTATGAAATACTCTTCATTGTTGCTACTAGGTGCAGGTTGCCAGGCAAACGGAGGAGACTGATGCTATTTTAGGTGCGACATCTAATTCTCTTTGCTATCTGGAATAAAAAGTGTTTTCTCGCACCTTTGACGAGTGGAATATCTGAATAATGCATGTGTCAACCTGGCAACCCTCGCTGATGAGAACTAATACTATTATATGAGAGAGAGAGAGCGAGTTTAATTGAATTTTTTAATGCGTCCACACTTTGAGTCACTCGGCCGGCCTGGCTCGCACACGATAACATTACCTAATAAAGAATATCAGAGACGCCTTCTCTTTTAATGAAACTGAACGTCTGGCAACCCCATTTAATGCGTTACTGAGAAAAAACAAATATTTGATGGCAGTAGAAACAACAATCAAATAAGTGCTTATGCATTTCAAACTTTTTTAAAGAAATTAATATAAATTCATTAAAGAATTGCTTTCGACATTTAAGCAAATGCCTACAAAGTTTTTAACGAGACACATTTGAGACAAGTGGCCACTTTTGACTGACAAAAACACAGAAAACCACTATGAAAGACGGGGAAACTCAATCAATGTCCTATCTGACAGGACAAAAGCTATCAAACAAGATGTCTGTCCCTTTGTCACCGCGCAAAAACACTCCCCAAGTAAACAGACCGAAACCTCAGCGCGTCTTTGTCCAGCCGCTCTGAATCAAAGGGCGCGTGGTCACTGAATTTGATGTGATGATACTGTCACGAAATGACAAAAGCCTGGCCGGATGATCTCAGAAACGTGACACGGGCCGATCGCTCGCTTAAACTGGTGCATTTACCCGTCCAGCTTCATGTCAATCACGGTCTCTCGCTCTCTCGCCCGCTCCACGTCTCGGTGAGATGATGAAAGCCGGTTTGAATGACACTCGTGGCTTTAATCTTCGGTTAACGTGGCCTTTTGACGTTCGGGATGAAGCTTTTCTCTAGCTGTCTTTGAAGAATGACACCAGGCCCGTCTGATCCTGTGGGAAACCTTTAATACACCCGGCTCGGCTCGGGCTTGAGAGGAATGGAGTCGAGTCGTTCTGTGCGGTCTGATGGCACATTTCTTTACTGCTTCTCACATCAGTCGAGTACGGCACAATATCCACACCACACCATCTGACACATGAAGAACTGGACATGATGATACGGTACAGTCTCAAATACACATCTGGGAAGTTTACAGTATGTGCTCGTAAACGTTTAGCAGACATAAGCTTTTAAAATATGAAAATCAAATATGAAAATCCAAATTTCTGTCCAACAGAGTAAAAGCATCTCTCCACCGTGGACACATCAGCATGTAAAAGTAAGAATACAAACAGGTGCAACACATAATATTGGATTGGATTTGAAAATATGAATATGCACATTAGTCTAATAAATCCTTAATAATTCCTATTTAGCTAATATTAACAAAAAAAGGTTTTTTTCAACATTCTTTATTGCTGTTCACTTGAAACACGGCCTCATGTTTATGAGAAAGGCCACATGCTATTAGTTTATTAAATTTGATCATTTTATATGATTATATATTTTTTAAATAAAGTGTTTAATAATATAACAGTCTTGCTGTACACTTGCTGGATTGTTTCAGTCATTAATTGAGGAAAATTGACAAATATGGTTTAAATAATGTAAGACCCCAACCATGAGTTGAATTTGCACTGGTTTTGGCATCACATTTGTTGGTATTGGAACATGGAAAATTTCTGTATGTTTTTCATGTGGTCTGTAATGCTGTCAGGTTAGCAGTTTGGTTTCTGAAGAATCTGTGGGTGTGAAACAGCAGCGTGTGTTTGCAGAAATGCATTAATGTTTCATGAGCGCTCAAAAGCATCACAGCATCCTCTCAGGAGTCTGTTTGACTGCAGATGTATGGATTAAAAACATTACCGAGTCAATGGCCAGTCAATTTAGCGCTAAAAACAAACTCACTGTTTAACATAATGCAAATAAGATTTGATATAAAGAGTTGCTTTCCTCCACATGGTCACATCAGAGCTGTGAAAAACATTTGAGTCTCTTTTGTGAGATCACATTGACATTGAGCAGTTGTTCATCCAAAAATGTCATTTCTGTGGTTATTGAGACTGAAATATTTGAGTTTAATTTCACCCGCTGGTATATTTCACACTGTATTATTTGGCTGTGAAGCGCGGTATCATTGTAAGAGCAGCGTCTGTTTACCACGGTAGTTTTTATGGTACATTCTGCTCCGATCACTGACACGAGAAACTCAATTATGACAGAAATGTCATTTTTGTCCTTTAACAAAATTTGAGAATTTTGCACCTGTTCACTTCACATGTCTGAGTCTTCAAACAGACAGCCTGCAGTTTATTTCGACACTTTCTTTTTCTCAATCCTCGGGTTATTTTCAGGAGCTGTCTGACTTTGCACATTTAAGCGCTCGTGTGACCCGTCTGAACGCGGGGGTGTTTTGGTATGAGACCCAATTAAAGAAAGTTTTCTGCAGCCAGCATACAGTCTCCTGTCAAACACACACTTCCTCAGAAGACGTCCGGTCCAACACAGATCTGTCATGAAATACTGTCTTTCTTATCAAAGGCCTTGCGGTAAATCTAGCAAGAACACTACAGAGGGTTTGAAACTGAAGCGCTCATGACACATTCTTAACAATATTTGTACTTATTTCACTTGCCGCTGGTAAAAAACAACTCAAAACAACTGCACAACACACTCCTCTGGCATTATGCTTTGAGTTTTACACTGGTGAAAAAACTAAATATGTATGAATAATCTCATCTGATATTTTGTTGTCTGCCGCACTGCTGAAGAGCTGCATGACGCCATCTTTGCTGACTGTATCCCATCCCTATTCCCTAAGGGCTGAAGGGTGTATGGGACCTTGAAGTGCCCACTAAAAGGGGATGTCGCCACACAAAGAATCATGGGGTGCGTAATGTATATCATTTAAATCAGAAATCCTTCATTCCGAATGGCCCTTTGAAGTGGCAAGTCATGAGCACATTGGTTTGGACCCTTCAATATGGCGGCCATGACTGAAGTGCCCTTCGGATGGCGATATATCCCGTTTGGCTTCACAAGACACAACAAAATATGCAATCATCTCATGTGTTCACAAGCCTTATAAACCCTAATGAAAATAAACCACGATTATACTACGGTTAAAAGAAAGAAACATACTGTACAGTAGTCAATGTGATATTACTCACCCAAGGCAAGAAACTGTCTCTGTATTATGTGTCAAAGATTAAGTGATAATCTGCTTTCTGTGCCAATGCTTATTTAACCTCTGTGTGTCTGACTGCCATCATTACGCTAAGAAACGTTTAGTATACCAAACAGACGTTCCACCTGTGATGTAGTCGTGTTATGTACTGCTTACAGTGAATGTGAACCGTGTGTGTTGGTTAATAAGTGTGTGTTCGAGCATCGCCAGCGCTTGACAGCACATCACATTATGCAGAAACGGCCCGTCTGTGTTCCACACATCTGAGAGTTTGGCAAATAGCATTTCACATCCTAAACAAAAGCCGGCACAAAAACGAGACCCAACGCAGCAGATATATGTCTAACAGAGACGGGAGGAGTGATACAATTGTGTTGATGAATGCAGACACACAAACCGCTCTGAATGTTGCGTACATTTGTCTGAATCTCTCGGCCTCTCGTGTCTTTGTAATCGTCTCCTTGTCTTCATCGCAAGAGAAGTAAACAGACGACAGTCGTTTCTGTCATTTCATTTCGTTTCACACAGAAACACAAATGAAAGTTACCGTGTTTCCTTTCAAATGGATAGAAACCTGTCTAGTGTTCTCAGACTGGATTATCTGCTGGAAACTGTCAGTAATCACATCAGATGCTGCCAAATGTAAAAACGCATGCTTACCTGCTGCATGTGTGTCCGGAGGAGATCCACATCAGAGGACATGTGACACACAAACACACACACACAGGGAGAGAGAGAACATATTAACAGACATCTACGACTCCAAGATATTTTCATATGGATTCTGTGAGAAAGTGCAGGACATGAGCATAATGTAACTGAGTAACTGTATACAGTAAATCCCATCTGTGTGCTCAGGAGATATTATCATCTTTACTAAAGTCCTTCAGGACTCATAAACACCCCGAGCGTTTGTTAGAGAACACTGAGACACTCTCTCTCTCTCTCTCTCTCTCTCTCTCTCCGTACAGCGAGACCCTCGAGCTGAACATGTGTGTGCTCTCATCTCATCTCATCTCCCACACAAATCACATTGCTGAGATGATAAATATATGATTGTAGAGGTCAAATCATCTGGATTTGAGTAAATGTGATGAGAAATGTTTAAGTTCATATTGAGATTGCAGACTAGACAAACCTGAGACCCTGTTGACATCTCTTCTGAAACTCTAATGAGATTTCTGACTCTGTTTGAGACACAGATGAGACTTAAGCAAAAGTTTCCATTTGCTCTCCTTTTCTCATTGATGTCTAGGGATGCAGCGATTACCGAATTTCACTATTAACCGCGCTTAAAAACTTCACGGTTAATTAATCGTAAAGGCTCCGTTACAGCGTGTATTTCTGTTGCACGGAACGGAACTGTAGCAACTAGCGTACAACGAAAAAAGTTACAACAGCTTAAAAAGCCGTACGTGTTTATCAGAGACACGGAGGCTATTACACACACTTTTAACTATGACAAAGAGACCAAACAGCGAATCTTATATGTACATGAACAATTAAGGATGTAGTGGTGACAGTTACGCTTTCAGTGCAACGTAAACAATCAAAGCTGCTTTTAAGTTACCGGAGTCGCGCGTCGGATGAGCGCCGCAGACAGCGCACAGGACGCGCACATTCATGCACAAGCTCAAATTCAAAGTCTACTCCTGATGCAAGCTGGACTAATGTAACTTATTTTTATGTTATTTTTATTAAACAATAACTAGGCTTTGAACGTTATTTAGCGATTAGGTCCATTATTGTTTGCTATGAACGAAAATAGCAGGGAAACAAAATGCATGTGATCCACACGCAGTAGCTCTTAAAGGGACCGCAGCATAATAAACATCTGTTTTAATGCTCATCAAACAACAAGAAACGAAGACACAAAATAAAAACACTTTCACTGCTGATGACTGTTTAAATTTGATAACTTTAAGGCTTTTATCCATATTTAATTTATACTGTAAAGACTATGAAGTGTTATTTTACATTTGATTACTTTATTCAGTTTCCTTACCTGATAATCACAGACCAACCTAAAATATCTGAAAAGCACTGTTTATATCATTTGTGTGTTTGCTTTATTACAAATATAAAATACATAAAAGTTCTGTTAGTTAATTTTTATTGTATTATAACCTTATTTATTTAGATTACATGGGTAAAAAACAAACTACTAACAAGACAATATTATTTATTTATACATTTTTTGTGGTAGGGCAAGTAAAAATTTTGGCAGGGCCGAAAAAAATTTGAAATCAATAAATGCATAATAATCGTCATAATCGTGTAATCGTGATTATTTCTCAGACTATAATCGTGCCAACAAAATCTATAATCGTTGCATCCCTATTGATGTCTAGAAGATTTAATTGAGATTTCTTATGGGTCTCCTACAGTTCATTCATCATGTCGGTGAGTAAATAACAACAGATTTGTCATTTTTGGCTGAATGAACCCCTTGTCACGTTTCTGTCTACAGTTTCTAGAACAAGAAGATTTAAACGTTTAGGTCAAAAGAAAGCCGGAACGATAAAAAAATAATGTAATAATTTAAAAGTGAGGAATTAATCGTGAACTCATTTTCATTCCTGAAATAGAAACAAGCCTGAGAGACGTTATTAATATAACATTAATATATTCATATTTTATCACCTTGTCCAGCCACCTTAGCTGGAGAAATGAAGGGATGGAGGGGAATGTTAGAGGTGTTAATAATTCACTCGCTCACACCTGACCCCCCCAACGGCCGTGCATCTGTGCCGTTCATACCCGCCACTAATTAAACCCCAGCGACCAATCAGGGTCATGCTCTGGACGGAGAATTTGCATAATTGGAGGAGAAAATAATATAAGACTTGAGAATAAAAGAAGTGCTGGATTTCTCTGTCACTTTATATTCTACAAATTTACACACATTATGAAGCGCTGAAATAGAAAATGACAGGTCACGGCCCGGCTCATGAAGTCTTCACGCCCTGAATAATTTGATTATGTGTTGATAAATGAAATCCCGTTTACAGGAATATTCCGGGTTATTTATAACTACACGTGTCTAATCACATCCGTGTCAAACACCACTGACATCATTCTGCTTTATCCCACAAAAATGCATTTAAAGTCTAAGCATGTTGGAAACATCAGAGAGAAAAATCACAGATGAGATCTCAGTTATTGTCTCAAGTGCGTCTCAGATATTTCTCCAGAGATTCAGAAGAGATCTCAATGTCTCAAACTGAGCTCACATTTGTCCCGTCTGCAATCAAATGTCAATATTATTAAAGATCTCAATATGAACTCACATTTCTCATCACATTTACCCAAATCCATACAGTTTCATTTCTGTTTTTATTTCTTCTAAGCAATTTTATGAGAAACATCTGAGACTAAGTTGAGACTGAGAACATCCTTGTTTGGTCTTGCTAACTGTTACATACAGTAATATATTAGTGGCACATGGTTTTAAATGAACATGAATAAATCAGATTGTATTTGACTTGGTGGCTGTGTTTGACATTTCCAGCTGTTTTCGTTTCTCAAGGGGAAGTTTGTTATAGATAAATGATGATAAGAGGAAACTGATACAAATGATGTAAAATGATCAGCTTACTAAAGCGTTTTAATCCCCGTTGTGTGTGTTGAATATTGTTACCAGCAAGCTGTTCTGACTGTAGAGTCGTTTAACACGCACGCACATTAACATTCATATGGCACTGTGAAAATATAGCAAATTCCCTCCTGAAACATCGTCGAGTTACTTTATGAGCTCTCATGTGTTCTGGTGTCACAGGTATTTATTTCCTGACTAAACTACACGAGACACGACAGTTCCCAGCACTCCACAATTCCACCGAGCACAAGCGCCGGCATCGCTGCTTATTACACCCACCCGACGCCGCCGGAATACCAATGACCGGATTCTGAAAGAATAATGAGGTGTCACAGACCGGCACGCCGGATATCCAAATGCCCACCGCAGCGGAAGACCTGATTGACATGACTGGCGTGGGCACGGCGAAGGGTTCGCTAATGAACAGAAATCTGTTTGTTGGTGCTTTTCTAAATGGAAATCACAGAGCGTGACTAACAGGCGCTCGTGTGTTCTGATGCTCGACGGAGGAAACTAAAGCCGAGGAAAGGGGAAATTGGACACACTTGGTGTCCGCGCAGGCCAGGAAATCTGACTCATTGAACGTCTCCATCACAAACCACATCTATTATCTTTCATTAAAATGTAAAGAGGGGTGTGATGAGAGGAATTCAATCTCTGAAGCTGAATAGAGATCCGCTCGTATGGGTCAGAGAGGAAAAGAGAACACTGCAAAAAATGGCTTTCTTACTTAGTATTTTTGTATTGTTTTTCAGAATAAATGTCAAAGAATTCTTGAATCAAGATGCATTTTCTTCATAAGCAAAATGACCTAAGAAAATAAGTTTTGTTTTTAGGCAAAAAATATGAATAGCAATAGTAAATTTGTGCTTAAAACAAGCAAAAAATCTGCCAATGGGGTAAGAAAGGTTCAACTTAAAAACCTTGAATTAAGTTGAACCTTTTTCTTAGTCCTTAAATTCAAGATTATTTTTCTTACCCCATTGGCAGATTTTTTTTTGCTTGTTTTAAGCACAAATTTACTTACATTTCATATTTTTTTGCCTAAAAACAAAACTTATTTTCTTTGGTCATTTTGCTCTTTAAGAAAATGCATCTGGATTCAAGAATTTTCAGACATTTGTACTAAAAACAAGAAAAAAGTAAGAAAGCCATTTTTTGCAGTGAACTCTTATGAAGATTACCCATGATTTTACTATAGTAAACCATTTGAATAATCACAGTACTACAAATACTGTGGTAAAACCATGGTTAATTTTTATAAGTGCTTTTAGGGCTATTTATTTCCTGCTTTTGTACCTCTAAATCTCTCATTCTTTTTAATATCATTTCTAACATGTCAAAGTCAGCTTTATTGTACACATGTACAGTACATATAGGGGATTGAAACTGCGTAACTCAGACACTAGGTGCATACAGATAACACAGAATAAAAATAACAAAAATACAACTTTGCAAGCATGGATATGTTAAAGGGATAAATTGCAAACCAGTGAAATAAACAACAGTGCAGATGTATATCTGAGGCTCTCATCATCATCATTATCATCATCATCATATGTGTCCTCACATCACCTCATGTTCTTCTTCCTCATCTCATCACATGAGGTCAGAACCGGTCCAGACTGATTCAGATTTAATGATGTCTGTCTCTTCAGTCTCAGGACCTGTTGAGACCGGTGGGGTTTAAACGCTTCTGTTTGATGGGATCACAGAAGAGCCGTTCAATCCGTTTCTGCTCTGTCACTTTTACTGTAAAAGTCCAACTTTTGTGCTTTTTAACAAGCCTTAAAGTCAAACATCAGAGGACAGACGCTTCACGCTGGAGTTCCACAGACACACAGTGATCGATTTAGACACGACTCATGAATGTCAGATACATGACATCCGATCATGTGTTTCCGTTCAGCAGCACATTAAGAAAACATGGTTGGGCATATTTCTTTATCATTTTCAGGTTTTTCCATCGCAAACTTAAAATATGCTTATTTTTGTAATGTTTGAGTAAAATAAAGTGATATGCATAGATAAAACATATTCAACATAGGTTCTCAAATAAGAAGATTTTGCAAAGCGCGCGCACACACACATCATCTGTTCTGGTGTATTTAATATTCTCATGACCTTTATTGCTGTCAGAGGAGGTTATTGATATTTGCTGATCCTCTCAGATTAATTCATTCCAGATTCTTCTTGATGACGTTGTTTTGTATGTGTGAGAGGTTTAAAATCAACATCATTTAACTAATGCTGTTCTTCATCTTATTGTGAAATGCTTTAGCATTTTCTGTGCACTCACTGCATCTCTGAAATAAAGCGAACGGTTTAAATTCTCTGTGTGTGTATGTGGGAAGGTCAGGAGATTTTCAAGGGCCGCTGGTCTTTTGGCAGATGTTGATTCAGGAGTTCTGTCAGAATATCTCATGTTTGTCTTCACTATTTTGGGGATCTTTTAGCCGACAATCTTGTCATCTGCTCACGTCTGGAGAGAAACGCCTCTTCTCTTCTCTTTCAGTGATGTTTGTTAAGATGCTTACATATTCCTTAATGGCTCTTCATTTATGAATTGCTTTAATACTAAGAACATTACTGATCATTTCTGAGTTTTGAGTTGACATGTAAGTCAGGAGGCTTGATTAAAAAACATATAATAACATTATAATTTTGGCCTATTTGTATGCAAAGAATTTTACTGATATTATGTGGTGAGGATGAATGAAGAGTTTAAAAGCGTTTGTGTTCCAGGGATGAGGAAGGATTTGTGTGTGTGTGTGTTTGTGTGTGCGTGCGTGTTTGTATAATTCTGTATACAACATTTATTTAACAAACAGCATTCAGTTTATGTCCAAATGAATCTATTAGTATTCAATTCAAGTTATTTCAAGTTTATTTCTATCGTGCTTTTCACGGTTTTGCTTTGTTGCAGAAATCACACAGTAAAACAAATAAGCATTAACAGATATTATAGATAATATTAAAGATTAATAGAATAATATAGAAATTAGGGGGGGTATTTATACACATATATAATCACCATTCATATCAGTTATGGTTATAGTAGTAAAACATGTAAAAAAAAAACCGTGTGTTAAATGTGTTAAAGTTGTGCTGAGGTTTACCTGCTGTGTTAGCACATTGACACACATCACTACATTTTAATTCACCATAATGCTGCTTCAAGATGTTTTGATGAAGCATTTCAAACAAGAAACATGGTGTAAATGTTGTATTACGCTGTAAATCAATGAAAGTCTCTGAAAACATGAGGATTTGTGAAACTGTTGAAATGATGTTAGCAAGTCAGTTTCAAATCTGCTAGTTTTAATAATCTATTTTTAAACATATGAAGAGTTTGTTAACAAAAACAAATAACCCCGTTTTTAAAAAATATTCAAAAATATTATGTTATCATGCTTTTATTGTGTTCTTTACTCTTTTGAGTTATTATAACGTACTCAAAACAACTGCAGTTAAAACTCTTGAAAATGAAATCTTCACATCACTGTATGATGTGACATCACATTACACTACACACATTGTACTACAATTTTACAATTTGTAAACCGGTCTATTGTAAATCTATTGTCTGTTTTTGACATGCTATAAATAAAAATGACAAAAATAATACTAACCCTCTCTCTCTTTCTATCAATAGGTAGTGTTGTGGCTTTTGTAGAAACTAGTAACTTAGTGTTAGCACTTATTGTGTTATTGCCCCTGTATGACATATCACTTTATTGTTTAAACTCTCTGTAAGTCACTTTGGATAAAAGCATCTGCTAAATGACGAAATGTAAATGTTAGCATTGAAAAATCATTACACATCGATTCAAAACGAAACCAGTTTAATGAACATACGGTGTGATGATGAACGAACCTCATGCCATTAATAACATTATAAAGCGCACGCACGCACGCACAGCGAGCGAGCAGATGTAGTGTTTGATTGACAGGTTAATCTATTGGGGTTAGCAGCTTGATGGCAGATGAAAGTTTTTTTCCTTCCTTCAATTAAAAGCTCATATTGAGAATGAGACCGTGGAGACGAGGACGCTACCGAACGCTTGGATTCAGCTGCAGGTGCACAGGCCTGGACAGCTTTACGGCTAAATGTCTCGTCCCAAAAGCACCTCTCTCTCTCTCTCTCTCTCTCTCTCTCTCTCTCTCTCTCTCTCTCACACACACACACACACACAGAGAACAGGGCTCGCTCTGTATCCAGCAGCTCATTCTGTTCTGGGCTCTTTGTGTGTTTTTTTGCTCTGCCACAGGTGTCGGTTTCAGAAGAAGCTGATAGGAGCCTTAGAGGAAAACCGTCTGGCGTTTGACAATAACATCATTCATGAAGTCTGTTTGCTTAATGTAATAAAGGCATAAGGATGTAGTCTTCTCAGACTCGGACCTGTAAGCAACATCTCAGAACACCTTGGCGTCGTGATGGCGAGTTCAATTTTGCATTTCATTATTTCTTATGTTTTTCATCCTCTTTATTGCAGCAGTTAGTAAAACATCGCTTGCGTTTCCATTGAATTGGATGTGCTCTATTCGTTTTTTTGTATTTCCAAACGGACTATGAAAAGTGTTTAGTTTCAACCCTGAAGCGCTTCATCTGACATGTAAACCACCCTCAGAAGGTTTCGGCTCACTGGATGTCACCTCTCTTCAGAATCAAACACACTTTCTCTCATTTCTGACTTTCATCACTATTGTAGGAGGGTACAGAAAACACACATTTCATTTTTATGTTTCAATATTATTGTTACATATTATGAAGGTGAAGGTAAAGTTATGTCTGATTGATCTGACCTTTCAGTCAACAGTGCTTAACTTTTAATAGTCTGGAGAATTCGCTACAGAGAATCTGAAGTGAATCAGGAAGTTTCTGTAGATGTTCTTCATGGAACCTTTAAGGTTAATAGACTGATTTAGAAGTGGGAAGAAAACCGGAAGGACAGATAGACTGCAATGGTTTGGACAACCAACCTGGATTTATTAAAACGATTTATGTGACAATATAAGCGTAGGATGCAAGTCACACAAGCTATTTTATTTGACCACTTCAGCTGTATCATCACATATTTGTGAATGTTGCCATAAGCGGGTTTCATTGGTGCACACTAAGCAACTCTTACTTTGTTTTAAAATGCATCATTTGTTTCTTCATGTCACACACATCCGATGGTCTAAACCATTGCAGTCTCTGTCCTTCCGGTTTTCTTCCCATCTCTGCCTCGCTTTCCATTTAAACATTGTAGCCGAGTGATATCAGTCTATAAGGTTAAAAAACACTTACAGTAGAGAGATGAGAATATTTCACAGCAGGGTTTTATAGTCTGACATCTGCTTGATCTAAAAGTGCTTTGTTACTGTTAGAGCGTCATGGGTTTATTTTAGAACAGACGCTGACAAAGTTATTTTAAACAAACAGGAGAGGTGCAAACCAGACGTTCGAATGAGCCAAAATTCACCTCCACAGTCTCTCACCTGCCTGCTGTGTGTGTGTGTGTGCGCGCGCGCGTGTGTTTGTGTGCGTGTGTGTGTGTGTGTGTGTGTGTGCGTGCGTGCGCGTGAGTGTGTGTGGTAGTTAAAAAAG
The DNA here is from genome assembly GCA_026939265.1 of Oreonectes daqikongensis. NCBI lineage: Eukaryota > Metazoa > Chordata > Actinopteri > Cypriniformes > Nemacheilidae > Oreonectes > Oreonectes daqikongensis. The sequence continues at coordinate 472,056 of JAOTQM010000554.1, forward strand.
TCGACCTTTGTGAAAAAAATGTTTAAACACAAAAACCAAACTGACTTGTAGTGCATTCATCATCCTATACATTTCTTTTTTCTGTATGTGATAAACCCATGATGCAAACACAATTCATCTACCGGCAGTACAAACAAAGTTTTTAACATTATTAAAGGGGGGAAAAATCATAATTTCATTTACTTTTAATGTGCCATTTAATTTAAACATCTATATCTGTAGGATCTCAATTATAGTAACAACTTAAACACTTACTTTACTAAATACAAATATAGAATCATTTATATCATGAAATGAGATACAGTATGAGGATCTGTTAATTGTATTTTGAACAGGTAATTTATATAAACAACCAGAATGAACCAGTTGAAATGAATGATCTTAGCACTACATACAGTATAAAAGAGAGAGAGAGGGAGAGAGACACAGACGTAAAGAAAGAGAGAGAGAGAGACACAGACATAAAGAAAGAGAGAGAGAGACACAGACATAAAGAAAGAGAGAGACACAGACATAAAGAAAGAGAGAGAGAGACAGACATAAAGAAAGATTTTGATTTTTAACCAAAACCTTTATTCACACAATTATTATTATTATATCAACATCAGGTCAAAAGCAAACCCGACAAAACAAAACAAAGCAAAGCAAAATAAAACAAAACAAAGCAAAGCAAAGCAAAGCAAAACAAAACAAAGAGAGAGAGACACAGACATAATTATATATAGTCAAATCATTTATATTATTGTTTACTTACATATACTTTATTTTATATTTCATTCTATTTTATTTTTTACTTAGCACCTTATTTTAATTTCACTTAAATGTTTTGGCAATATTGTAAGAACGTGCAATCATGCCAATAAAGTATTTTGACACTTGAAACATAAAGAGAAAGCGAAAGAGGGAGAGAGACATCGACATAAAGAAAGAGAGAAAGAGAAAAGGAGAGAGAGACAGACATAAAGAAAGAGAGAAAGAGAAAAGGAGAGAGACATCGACATAAAGAAAGAGAGAGAGAGAAAAGGAGAGAGACATCGACATAAAGAAAGAGAGAAAGAGAAAAGGAGAGAGACATCGACATAAAGAAAGAGAGAAAGAGAAAAGGAGAGAGACATCGACATAAAGAAAGAGAGAGAGAGATATTTTATGAGAGATGTATTTGACTTGTGTTTCAGTTGGTTTGACTGTAAAGCTGTGTGTTCAATTCAATGTGACCAGCAAACAGAATTAAATCTAATAGTGTGTCACGCAACACTGATGTTCATAGGAAAGAGACGCTTGTTATCTGAAAACACTGCTGGTCTTGTGCCACTGGACAGACAAACACTGTTTTACTTACAGTTGTTCCTGAATAAGAAATGTGAACCTAAATCACAATACTTAACTATAGGTTAAGAGTTTTTCAACTGTATGCATGCGTGTGGTAATAGAATTAACTGCACCTGTAATTCATTTCTACAAGTATCTGAAAATCGATTCAGGTGTATTGATTCAATTGTCCGTCTGACTCTTTTGATTTGCCTGTAAATGTAAGTTTATTGACTGATGAACACAAGCGTTTGAGATTCATTGTCCACTGATGTGTGTTTAGTTCTGCTGTGTTTTACAGAAGCTGCTCAAATACTGAAACACATTAACACACATCTCCACTGGATCATTTTCTTTATTTTCCTAAAGACCGACTCGACAGATCCGGCACAGAAAGCGTCTCTGCGTGTTTTCTGTTATTCATTAGCTGAGATGTTTGTTAAGCAGAGAAACGGTGAAACTTTATTATCCGTCGGAGAAAACGGACATCATTACACGCTCACATTTCATTGAGAAGAACATTTGCTTTGTTTTCTCATATTTCACTCACAGATCATGATTTGACTTTTATCTCTTTCTCAGACTTTAGATTAGTGATGTGAACTTTAATAAGACTTTACAACTTGTGCTGTCAGACCATATTGAAACCCCCTAGCAACCACTTAGACCACCTTAAAAACAGACATGCACTATAAAGCACTTGAAACATCCCAACAATCATTCAGAACAGAAACCGCATAGCAGCATCCTTGCCATGGATCAGGATGCCCTAGCAACCACATAGCAACGCCCTAGACAGCAAATAGAAAACCATAGCAACACAATAAAAGCAGCATCTTGTGGATAAGACATCCCATGTGCTGGTGAGTTTTTCAAGAACGTGCATCACATAAATGCTTTCAGAACATGAAAATCAAGTTTATATTTGATCCTTCAGAAGTTTTTGTTAATGAAATTACCATCAAATATTTTTCATTTGATATCCTGTAATTCTATTAAATGAGGAAGTCAGAATCTCATCAAAGCTTATTAATACAATGAGATTCTTTCATGTGACTTTGCTTTTGTTCGTCCTGCTAACACAGAGTTGATCTGTTTGAAACACACACAAACACACAAACACACACGCACCTGCGTGACTCTGTGGATTATTAAAGTGCACAAGAAATAAAGCTTTGTTAAATCCCACGGGGCTGTTTTTTGTTTTTGAGGTTTCCACACGTCTTTAAATCGATGAATTCTTCTCTGGCTGATGGTTTCTATTGAAGCAGTTTAATCTTGTTCCTGCATTTCATCTCAGTCATTTACAGCATTTAAAAGTGGATTTGGTGTGTAAAGCTGCTGCACTGATCTGCTCTTCTGCACAATAACTCATCAGAAATGTAATTAGTGTAATGAGAGAGAGAGAGAGAGAGAGAGAGAGAGAGAGAGAGAGAGAGAGAGAGAGAGAGAGAGAGAGAGAGAGATGAAAGTCTGATCTCTTGCTGTCTGGAAATACAATATCTGCTTGTGTTGTGTGATTATTGTGTGTGTTTTACAGATAACTGCAAATGAATCTGTGTGTGAGGTCATGACAATGTTATGCAAAAATTTCTAACTTGGTAAATCCAACCTGATCTCACGGGACGTCGTAAGTATTTTACGAGGTGGCTTTTCTTTAATTCGTATGAATTAATACGTTGTGAGTCGTACAAAAACGTACAATTAAGCAATACTGAAGGCCCGCCCCTACACTTAATTAGCCACCTCGTAAAATACTTACGATTTCGAAACTGAAACTGAAATGTCAAATTTCCCCTTTAGATAAAAACATGTGAACACAAATAATGTAAATAAGTCTGTAGACATCAGATCTTGCATCTGTGATGAAATGGAGTAGCATGTGTGGACTTTAACAGTGAAGCGTGTCATCGGGTTAAACAAAGATTGGCTCTTATTTGTTCGTTTTAACCCATTTTTCATTTTTTAAAAGTTGTCACCCCGTGTGTGTGTGTGTGTCAATGAAAGTGTTTTGTCTGTTCTATTCACACTTAAGTGCTTCTTTCACTAGTAAATGTCAGTTGTGGTGAAAGCCTGTTGTCTCTCTCTCTCTCTCTCTCTCTCTCTCTCTCTCTCTCTCTCTCTCTCTCTCTCTCTCTCTCTCTCTCTCTGTCTCTCTCTCTCCTCAGTGACCAGACAGAAGCAGATATTGATGGTTGTGTCTCGACTGTTCAAAGCACTCAAGAGAGAAAACGACAAACACTCTTTAAAAGCAGAGGGCTTGAGAGCTTTTCCATTTTACTATAGTCCTAAAAAACTATAAAACTCTCAATGAACTCAACAGATTTGTTGAAGTAACTTTGAAAAGATAACAGTTGTGTTGTGTTCTCTCTCAAGCACACGAAGATGAAACTGAAAATGCTGAAACTTTAAAAACAACAAACTCAAAATTGTCCCTGGATGCTTTTTTCTAGAAAATATTCCTGGTCTTATTGTACATGATTCATCTGTGTACAAAAATAATTTGTCCTCGTACTTTTTCAAAACACTCTAAAATATCCAAAACATTTTCCCATTTTGAAGATTTTCCAAAACATGCAGAAAGTCTTCAAATATTACATGGAGCTGTTCATTGGTGCTTTAAATTTTTGAGTTCACAAAATTAAACAAAAACAAATAGTTAACACACTAACTTGTGTTAACTAATAATTTTAAGTTGAATTAATTCAAAATTTGAAGACATTCATGTTACTTTTTCTTTTTTACAGTGTAAAAGTAATACAGCTATTGTAAAAGTCATCTAATGCTATTTTACATAATACAGATTACAGAAATGAGTTTTAGATTTGGTCTGATGTGGAAACGCACACTTTTCCCATCTAACACTTGTTGACATATAAACCACATGTTGTTTTTGCACAAGTTACTTCTATTTTATTGCATCTTTTCTTTTATACGTATAGTATTGTTGTAAACATTATAAGCATCTCGTAATGTTTATTGTAATTCTGTGTCTTTCTCTCTGTGTATAAGTGCACTCGCTTCTTCTTTAATAAATGCACAGCACACAGACGGGCAGCTCTAATGGGTTCATCCCGCTGCAATCCCACAATGCACTTCACTTCAATGTTCCTGGAGAGTTTAATGACGTGCCGTCACAGGTTGGGTCTCATAATGGCAAGACTTTGTTCTTTTCCACACAACCTCCAGAAATCTCATTAATTCTCACTTAATTGCCGTCGCTGGTGTGTTCGCCGTCCACCGAGCCGACGCTGAGATAATATCGATGGATTTGCAGGCAGAGAGATTCCTCATCCTCCTAATAAGCATATGATCCTGATGTATTCTGGGTAATTAATCATTTACATAGCCCGACTGTCACCTGTGAGGTCATCAGCCCGCGCCCCGCCCGGATTCGCCTTATTAAAATGCTAATCAACAAACCGCGCCGCGCTCTTTCCGCTTCAGGTCTCTTACTATCACGGCCTTTAACGTCCACTGGATATTTCTCCACGGGGCGCCACGCGTGCGCTCGCCAAAGCCCCGGTGAGAGCAGAAATGAAATGGCAGAAAGGGAAATGAGGCTGTGAAAATTGGGAAAGAGGCGTTCGTTTCCTCCAGACCGACTCCCGCGGCTCATTACAGAACATCCACACGCTTGTGTTCTCCGGCTGAGCAAAGTTTGACGAAACGCCCTGAATTGATCCGAAACCTGCCAAACTACTGAACCTTCAGCTGTCAATCAAAGCCGATATGTGTGAGCTCAGCAGCTGTTTCATTCATTTCATCTTTGCTATCAACAAGATAAAGATGAACTAATGCACAAATGATATAATATTCAGTGTTGGAGATTTTTCATCCGTTCACATCCTTGACAGGGTGCGTGATGGAAATGATTTGATCCCAAACAGTGTTCAAGTAGTAATGATATAAGATGCGAGTGTTTAATCTTTACTCGCTGGGAGTATTTTAAAGGTCTGTTGTGGCAGAAGCAGTGAGATGTTAAACACTGCAGTTCTAAAGCTGCCAAAAAACAAGTCCCCATCCGTCTGACCCGCCGAGCGCATCAAAGAACATCTCACAAGTGCAGAAACCCACAACTGACAGCAGAACATTCACAACCTCCAACACAAACAGTCAAACCATCATTTCATGAACATTTGAACTTACATTTAGTATAAAACCTAATGAATAAATTAACTTACTTTCTATGCTTGATTGGCCAATCAGAAGCGATTATTTCCAGGCTGGTCTCAAAGAAAATACACACCTCTATACACTCTTTGCAGCGCCACAAAAGTCCACTTGGGGCGCTAATAAGAAAAACTATATAATAGTAGAAAAGCACTTATTACTGGATTCTGTCACTGCGTGCAGCCGGTCCGGATCAGAGTTTCATGGCAGACGGAGAAGGGGATTGCTTTCGGGTCTGTTCTTTGGCCTTGGAAGGCTTGGAATATTCGCACGTTTTGAATAAACAGCATACGTAGCCATATCTTCCTGTTACGTGTTGTGTTTTATATTGTATAATATACAAACTTTGGTGCGGGGTTACATGCTCAAATACATCTGAATTGTAAAAAACGTACACACAATATCTACGTCTAAATAGGTATTTCCTATATGAGACATGTGTCATCATTTATGATACTGTAACATTTTGTCATATTTAACTTTTTTTTTTACATTTATGCATTTGGCAGACGCTTTTATCCAAAGCGACTTACATCGCATTATACATTTGTTCCCTGGGATCAAACCCATGAGCTTGACGTTGCTAGCGCCATGAGCTAACCACTGAGCTACAGGAAAGCTGCATCTGTATTAGGCTGTCAGATTTATTAAATGATTGTAGGTTTTGGTGAACAGTTGTTCAAACTACATCCCAAACTACAGGAAAAGCATCTCTGAGCATGTGTCACACTACTGAAAACTAAAGATGTGTTATACATCTAAACATTTTCAAATGACATGATCAACACATAATCCAGCAAATAATGATCATTATATTGTGGTAAAGTGATAAAAAGGTTTGTCTGTTTGGTAAAAGAACTAAAAAAAATACAGAAGTATTTCTTCTGGTTACTAAGCATCTCCCACACTCTTTACCCATCTCTCTCTCTCTCTCTCTCTCTCTCTCTCTCTCTCTCTCTCTCTCTCTCTCTCTCTCTCTCTCTCTCTCTCTCTCTCTCTCTCTCTCTCTCTCTGTGGGCGTGCGAGCGGGCTGTACTCTGGGTGGAAGCGAGCTCAGTTGATGATTACTGTTTTCTTGCAGAAAAACAGCAGAAGCGCTGGCAGTAATTGCAGATGAAATCCCCCGGCAGTCATGCAGTGAATATAAGCGTTTGAAAAACACTGTTTAAGTGAACATGATTCCTTCTATTATACAAACTCTCTTCATGTGAATAAAGCTAAACGTGCTTAACTGTCGGGTGGAAGGAAACGTGAGCCAGAATGATTCATGGCATGTGAAAGCTGCATGATGCTGGGTGTGTGTGTGTGTGTGTGTGTGTGTGTGTGTGTGTGTGTCTGTGTGTGTGTGTGTGTGTGTGTGTGTGTGTCTGTGTGTGTGCGTGCGTGCGTGTGTTAGAAAAAGAAACTTTTGTCTTGTAAGAAACATTCTGGTGCTTTTGAAGTAAAACTCTAGTCTTGATCACTTTCATCTACAGTTGTGTCCCGACACTTTAAGGACATAATGAGTTTAAAATGCTTCTTGAATTAAATATTGATACCGGCATGAGTCTTTTATTGTTTCCATTTAGAAAAAAGCATAATTATGACTTTTATTTTTTAATGAGATCTCATCATTAAAATATCTGTAAAGCCTTCTTCCACATCTTATGACCATTAGGAAACATTTATCTTTACAAGCTTTGTGCCATTGTGTTCAGAATTTGTAATGTGTTGTGTTCTCTGTGTTGTTCTCTTATACGTATCGCTGAGCAAGTTAAACTCATTTTCCTTTTGTTGTGTAATGTGATATTTTGTTTTTGATATATTCATTAATATTAAACATTTTGATCAAATATCACAGACTATAAAGCTTTTACCTGTACTGATAGATCACACAGAATAAGATCAGGAACTGAAAGTAAAAACAAAATGATTTTGAAGCTTCACTAAGACTTTAAATGATGGAAAGTTTCGTAGAAATAGTTGCAGTAAATGATGTAGGAGGTGATATAGCGTGAACTGTTCTCAGTGTGTTGGATTATTTCTTGTGAATTACATTGTGCACATGCTCTCTGAACACAGATTGTTTCTAAAATACAGCAGAAATGAGAGCGGACACAATATTTCTGCAGCAAACAGAAAAACACAAACAGCAAAGTGCATTATTCATGACAAGAAATATTCACAAGCAAATCAAAACTGGATGGAAGGGCACCTTTGCCTTGATCCTCTCAAAAGTAGATGTTCCAGCTCTTTCACAACAGAGAACAAGCTTGGCTTTTGATTCAGATTTCAAAATAGATTTTCATTAATACAGACCCTGACAATATTAATCTTATCAACCGTCCAACCGAGAGGAACTTCAGCTCGTACCTCTTTAAACAGCCGGGCAAAATTAAACGAAAAGAAAAGAAAATAAACGAATAAATAAACACATGGATCACTGACCTACAGCACTCTGTAGAATTTGTTGAGAAATGTAGGAGTTCATATTGAGACGAGACAAATCTGAGCTCAGTATGAGACATTGTTGAGATCTCTACTGAAACACTAATGACAGAGACATTTGTGAGATTTCGGACTCTTTTTCTCAGAAGAAACATCTGAGACGCAGAAGTTTCCATTTGGTCTTCATTTAATCTCATGAATGTCTAGGAGAAATAATTGAGAAATATTAAAACGATCGCATGTGTTTTTGTTCTTATGGGTGTCACTCTGATATCATACGATCTAACTAACCCCGAGTCAGAATCAGTTCGGACGGTATTTACAGATGATATTTTATAAAGTTAATGAGTGAAGATTGAGAAAATACGAGCATTACACATCATTTCACAGTGAAAGAAAGAGAATAAAGGCCAAAAGCATCTGAAGTCTTCCTGTGGCGTGAGCAAAAGATCAATAATCCAAATGTCAGGACAGAGTCGAGAAATAAAAGCCTTCATACCCACAATCCTCTGCTGCTGATCTCACACCTGCGTTTAATCAATCATCACCTCCTTAACTATCACAGCACTGAAATAAAATCATACCTTACACAAAATGAACCAAGAACCCATTGGCTTCTCTGTTTTTGAAATTACATTATTCAAGAGAGACAATCCCAGAATGCAATGCACCTATTTTACATATAATTTCTAAAATAACTAAATATAAGGATGAAAAATATACTAAACATTGCACTCAGGATCTTGACTCCCAAAAGCTAGAATATTTTTACAAAAGGGCTGAATAAAAAAGGTTGAGTATGTGTTTTGTGTAGATGTGTATTTTTTTTCTTCATGTGTCTGAAGCGGCAGGTACATTGGGCTATAATTCAGTATTGAGATGTTAATGATAAGCTGACTGAAGGACTCTTTAACTCAATTATACATTGGGCGGCACAAACATCAGCAGCGGCAGCGCTCCGTATAACCATGGCTTTACATTTGGACATTATAATGACCGGCCTGAGATGTTAATTCACTGGATCTCTCAGCGGGGGTTTAAGTCATGTTAAACAGCTGAAAGACCCCGACTGAGATGTTTCTGTGCTTTTCACACTCATTACGTCCAGCGCGTTCACCGCCGCACCTCATAATGTGAAGCAGTTGTTTATCACCATCACTAATTCTCCCTTAAACCAAACCTTTTAGCATGATAATGTGAAGTAAATCTAATATGTTTCAGTAATGCTCTCCAGTCACGTTAAGAGTGTTTAACAGCTGAAACGTCAATAAAATGATGTTTAGATGAATGTGATGTGGTTTGGATACCGTCGTACAGTACAGTACAGTATGTGATGCTGCAAGAATTACTCATAGATTTTTCTCTCTTTATTTAGTTTTATACCAAAACAATTATATTTTATTTTATTTTATACAGTAACATAAAAAAATAATAAATAATAAAATGACAAAAGCATACAACAAAATTGCTGAAAATGTAATTAACATAAAAACAAAAAAAATCTAAATAAATATTTAATTTAATATATTAGTAAAACTACAATAAAACTAAAAACAAAACTCTAATAACTCTATTTTAATATGCTTCATTTTTTATAACATTTATGACTTTATACAGAAAGATCGACAGATTTGTGGAGACCTGGAACACAAAGAAACAATAACCATGGTAAAAGTGTATTAACCATGTTTTTATTATGTATTAATTACCATTTGCATGATCATAGTTTTACTACAAAATTCCATAGTTATATGATGGGTACAGTATCATAGTGAAACCATGGTTCATTTGTGGTTACCATGATTTTACTATAGTAACCATGTATTTTTGTTGGTTTTATGTTTATTAAAACTATGATTCATTTGCATAAATAAATTGAGGCATGAGATCCATCTCAAGGACATTTTCTTTCACCGTTCCCGGCTGGTGGAATGATCTTCCTGTTTCCATCAGGACGGCACAATTCAACAGCTGAAGACCCACCTCTTCCATGAGCACTTAACTGTCTCATAATATAAAAAATATTTTTTTTTTATTTTTTCTATTTTTCCTTTCCTAATGTTCTCTATATACTTGCTTATACTATCTTGACGTTGTATTTGAAACCTTGTATTACTAGCACTTTTCGTGAATATTGCTTACTTAGACGAATCGCTTGCTGTTTTCCTCAATTGTAAGTCGCTTTGGATAAAAGCGTCTGCCAAATGAATAAATGTAAATGTAAATGAATGAATTAAAGTTGTACACATCCCCTGCCCTCTGTGTGTGTTTATAAAATATTTTGACATCCTAATTATAATCATCTTTATTCATTTATATGACATCCGTGTAATTTCTCCTGTTGATCATGTACATCCCGCTGTGCCACGCCCTGTCTGTTACCGTGGAGACAGCAGAATGCTTCCGCCTCCAGATGCAGGTGCGGCTGGAGGTTCCTCCTCTGTCTGTCTGTCTGTCTGTCTGTCTGTCATTAGATTTGATTTTGTTTGGTCTTTATCTGCTCTTATTTTCTGTGTTCGTCTCTCACACACACACACACACAGTTGATGTAGTTGAGCGTGATGCTTCGTCACACTGATGTTGACACCTTACAGCCCATAAATCAAGGTGCGAAGGCAACTGTCGCTCAGCTCAGCGTCGCTCTACCTGTCTGTCTGCTGTCACGCATTAATGAGACGCGTATCACATCCAACAACAGCAGAACGGATCCAAACACGTGTAATTGATCGCGGTTCAAACATGTTTCCTCTGTAAACAATAAATACGCACCAAAAATCCCGCAGCGACTCTCGGGATTCATTACACTTATTCTGTAAAGTGAGGTTTGCAACACAAACGTATCAACACAAACAAACGCACGCCGCTCCTCTATCTGCCCTCGTGCTAATTCATCTGCCGCTGTTATGCCACGTAAGCTTTTCGTTTAGCTCGTCGTGTCACATGAGATTGTAAAGTACACACTCAAGGGCACACATTCTCCCTCCCGGACACGGCGGCGTACTGCAGTTAGCCTGAATCTGTCAGCGCGTGTTAACCCAAAGCTCCATTACAGTTGATGGTGGTATGAATCAATCTCGGTGATATCAGAAAGAGACTGTAGATGTTCAGAGATCTCTCGGGATTAAATAACCTCTGTGTGCTCTTGTCCGAGCCGCCAGTGAGAATCAGACGAGTCCCTGAGCAGCGTGTGGTGCCTGGCACTGATGCAACACAGACCGAATAAATGACTTTATATAACACGCAATACAACTAGACACAGAAAACACTTTTTTGATGATGTGAAAAGTTACTTATTCAGTTGATCTGTAAGAGAGCAGAAGATACTGTGCATGGTCAATAAATAACTAAACAATGAACTGAAGACTACATTAAAACTGGGTATCAGGTTTGGTTTGTGTACAGTTACTGCCTGTTGTTCATCTCCAAATCTGGTTCCTGACATGGAAACACAGCTCTACACAAATGACATATATATGTGTATATGTAATATACACTATAAAAAAGAATACATACAAATATCTCAATTATTTCACCTAAACATCAATAAGATTAAATAGAGAGAAAATTGACAATTTTGCTTAAGTCTCATCTGCGTCTCAGATATTTCTCCTGAGAAAGAGCCTGCAATCGTACAAATGTCTCTGTCAGTTCAGAAGAGATGTCAACAATGTCTCAAACTGAGCTCAGATTTGTCTCGTCTGCAATCCAAAGTCAATATTATTGAAGATCTCAATATGAACTCAAATATTTCTCATCAAATTTACTCAAATTCAGATTATTTTACCTTCACAATACAAGGGTCTCGTTTGTTTCTCTTTCATTTCCAGATTATTTAACTTTGAAAACACAAGAGTCTCGTTTGTTTCTCTTTCATTTCCAAATTATTTTACCTTTAAAACACAAGAGTCTCATTTGTTTCTCTTTCATTTCCAGATTATTTTACCTTTAAAACACAAGAGTCTCATTTGTTTCTCTTTCATTTCCAGATTATTTAACCTTGAAAACACAAGAGTCTTGTTTGTTTCTCTTTCATTTCCAGATTATTTAACCTTGAAAACACAAGAGTCTCATTTGTTTCTCTTTCATTTCCAGATTATTTAACCTTGAAAACACAAGAGTCTCGTTTGTTTCTCTTTCATTTCCAGATTATTTAACCTTGAAAACACAAGAGTCTCGTTTGTTTCTCTTTCATTTCCAGATTATTTAACCTTGAAAACACAAGAGTCTCGTTTGTTTCTCTTTCATTTCCAGATTATTTAACCTTGAAAACACAAGAGTCTCGTTTGTTTCTCTTTCATTTCCAGATTATTTAACTTTGAAAACACAACGATCTCGTTTGTTTCTCTTTCACTTCCAGATTATTTTACCTTTAAAACACAAGAGTCTCATTTGTTTCTCTTTCATTTCCAGATTATTTTACCTTTAAAACACAAGAGTCTCATTTGTTTCTCTTTCATTTCCAGATTATTTAACCTTGAAAACACAAGAGTCTCGTTTGTTTCTCTTTCATTTCCAGATTATTTAACCTTGAAAACACAAGAGTCTCGTTTGTTTCTCTTTCATTTCCAGATTATTTAACTTTGAAAACACAACGATCTCGTTTGTTTCTCTTTCACTTCCAGATTATTTTACCTTTAAAACACAAGAGTCTCATTTGTTTCTCTTTCATTTCCAGATTATTTTACCTTTAAAACACAAGAGTCTCATTTGTTTCTCTTTCATTTCCAGATTATTTAACTTTGAAAACACAAGAGTCTCATTTGTTTCTCTTTCATTTCCAGATTATTTCTTTGAAAACACAAGAGTCTTGTTTGTTTCTCTTTTCATTTCCAGATTATTTAACCTTTGAAACACAACGATCTCGTTTGTTTCTCTTTCACTTCCAGATTATTTAACTTTGAAAACACAAGAGTCTCATTTGTTTCTCTTTCATTTAATTTCCACAGATTATTTTACCTTTAAAAACACAAGAGTCTCATTTGTTTCTCTTTCATTTCCAGATTATTTAACTTTGAAAACACAAGAGTCTCATTTGTTTCTCTTTCATTTCCAGATTATTTAACTTTGAAAACACAAGAGTCTCGTTTGTTTCTCTTTCATTTCCAGATTATTTAACTTTGAAAACACAAGAGTCTCATTTGTTCTCTTTCATTTCTCGTATGCAATTTTAGAGAAACACGATAATCTTATGAGCTATGAAAGAGCAACCTGTGAGCAATAACATGTCCAGTGTGGTCTTCAATATTTGGTTTGCTCTAATGTTATTATTATTGCAGACTTAACACATCATCTGAATTCAAGCCAAACACAAGCGAGCCCTTTGGCAGTTGTTCAACACAACAAACACACAACCGGCTCTCTTTAATGTTAAACATTAGCGTAAACGTTAACACTATCTGCAAATGCGATGCGTTTCCACAGCAACGGCTACCCACAATTGAGCAGCGAAAGTCTTAATAGTTGGCGCTGGCACGTACCAGCCTCGGCCTGGGAGTTCAACAGGGCAAAGCGTTCGTGAGGGCACATCTGTCCATCTCGACACACGTCTGAGAGGAATCCAGATCAACAGCTTCGTGTGCCTGTGTGTGTTTAAGGGTCAAGGGCTTTGACCCGTCTCTAAACTGGGTGGCGTATCCAAATGTCTCCCGGAGCAAAAACGACAAAGATTAACTGTCGCTCTGAGTCTTGTGTGTATCATAATGAATGCGTCCTCACTCCCCCGGAGTCACCGCCGGCTCGGCCCATGACAGCACATTGATGGAATTGCCATTTAGCGCTCGGATACATGGAGATGAGACGCGCTAAAGACGAGACGCTTCGTTTGCATGAATTCCTTACAGAGATTTCTGGAATGACAGGCTGTGTGCTGTTAGCTGAATGCTAAAGACTGACTGATGTCTGGAGATTTCGCACATCTGACACGTTTGAAAAACGCACAAGAATAAATACTGTGTGTGTAAGAGAAACAGAACACACAAAACTGCTTGTATTTATTGGTGGAAAAAATGTACATTTGTAAGACTCAAATGTTTCTCCTTAAATTGCTCAGGAGAAATAAAAAAAATGAGTGTATATGTTGAAACACATGAACAGTATGGAGGTGTACATGAATGTAGATTGTAGAGGTAAAATAATCTGAGATCAGAATGAGACATCTCACATGAAACTCTAATTTGTGAGATTTCTGAGTCTTTTTCTCAGGAGAAATATCTGAGACACAAATGAGACTTTCTCTTTATTTAATGTCACTAATAGACACATCTCATCTGTGCTTTTTATGGGTTCATGTTGGTCCAAACCTGTAACTTCATGAAATATTTTGCAGAATGTTTGAGTGTCAAGTGACATGAAATGTATTTTGTTTTCCATGACAGAAAGAACACAAGGGACAGTAAATATTTCATACTTTAAGCATCTTTAAACTTTAAGATGGACAGAGCGAAGTAAATGGAAAACAAGAGAAGCAAAATGTTAAAGCTCAGCATCAGTATAAAAGCACAGAATTCACTGTATGAGACTGTACAGGAGTCTGGGGTGAATGGGATTGTGGGTAAGGACATTTCTAGTCCTTTTATAGCGCTCAGCGGTACACCACAGTCTCTGAGAACAGAGGATTTCAAATGCCGCCCTCCACCTGTGAGGGAGTCGGACAAATCCGTCTATTGTGTGTGGATTAAAGTGAGAGACTTCCTCTAAACGCCCACAGCCCAGTCTCCACGCTTTGGTCATCATACATTCATCAATAACAGCTTCTTCTGCAATCTGACGCCCACTGGAGGTCTAATAAAATACACAAAAATGAATTTATTGAATATGTGACATCACAGCCGTCATTCAATCCAAACTGTGGAATGGGTCACACCACCGATTCCAGTCAAAACTCATTTGAAATGCTACATCATATTAAAGAATCTTGTTTGTAAGAATAATATCAAGAAAAATGGATAAAGACTTGATGTCCTGTCATTGTAACAGTTCAAAACTTGACTCAAAATCTCAGATTTACAAGTTTTACGGATTCCGTTATGACATGACATTCATTTCAATTTTTCACTCCGCCATTATCGGTTCTTCAATATTTTCTGCTTTAAGTCACAGTTTTACTCTCCGAGGGCCTA
This sequence comes from Oreonectes daqikongensis, assembly GCA_026939265.1. Lineage (NCBI taxonomy): Eukaryota > Metazoa > Chordata > Actinopteri > Cypriniformes > Nemacheilidae > Oreonectes > Oreonectes daqikongensis. Next base: position 487,082 of record JAOTQM010000554.1, read on the forward strand.
AAAGCAGGATTTTCCGCAGTCTAGCCGTCTATCCCTGGAGCATTTTATTGAAGAATTAATTTAATTTAGTACGGGCTCTTCTCCGGCTGCTGATAAAGCGTGCGAAAAGCTTACAATCCTTTCCTGTAATACACTTCAGTCGGTGGATTTATTTTCTTACCGCGTGATAAACAGATTTATTTCCATTTGTTGTCCATTTTAATACTTCGAATAAGAGTAAAGTGCCCGCCAGTCATTCTTTACCATGTTGTGTTTGATTAAACTGATGTTCAGTGTAATTTCTGTATCATATGGAACAGGTTCTTATGTATGTAGACACTCTCATTTCAGATCCGTTTGGATGTATAGAATATAGAACATACATGCATGTATAGAATCTTCTTCTAAAGACACTGAATACTAAAATCTCCTTTAATGTGTATACCATAGCATCATTAGAAAGAACCATGTTATTGTAAGATGATTAAATTAATGTAGTTATAAGTGAATATTCATTATAAACTAATATAATGTATTAACATCTAAACCAGTTTCTGAAAGACACTGATTTCAATTTGGATTTTAAAATACATTCTTCTCGAAACATTCTCAAACAGAAGCAGGTGGACTACCCTGATCTTCCTAAATAAAATATAAGAACACATTTCAGAAACGTCCTGTACACAATCCACATCCTTTAACTGTTGGTCTTTTGGCAGATACTCAAGCGCAGACAGAAAGCAGCAAGCGCACGGCTTCTGCTCACATCACACAGAATGAAGAATGAGCGCAGAGATGTTCAATTTGTCGGGCTGGATGTGAAGAATCTGAACTCGATTATACAAAGAGCATCTGAACTGACCACAGAACAGCAAAATCAGAAGAAAAAGCATTTATAAAAATACCATATTAACGTGATGGCAACAGATGGAAATACCGCGGTATTGAAAGATTTTTGCTTTGAAGTAAAAGTTACTTCATATGATGATGATGATGATGCATGCATGCTCAAAAAACAGGACATGATACTGTGAAAAACATTATGGTAAAATTGATGTCTACACATCCACAGCATTCCATGCTACAATATCGCAAATACATAGTAATACTATGGTAATTTAATATGTGCTGAATGAGTGATTCATATTACATGTCCTATCACATCACATGTGATCTAAAAAACATGGTAAAACAACAGTACAGTTCAAAGCTGGAAAATATTTTCAGTCTCTAATGACCGTGTTTTCTAAGCTGTTGTGTAAATGTAAACACATCGAGTTCATGTGAAGTGTAAATATGACGTTACACATCTGCTCTTTCATTACTGCGTTTCGCTTCAAGAAGCTGGACGACAAACTTATCTTCCTTCAGAAGAGAGATACGTAAAGATAAGACAGTTAGTCCAGATGTGCAAAGACAAAATATTACAATCTGACAGAATTCATAAAACACAGAGAACAAAATCTTTTCAACATGATGCATGAGGCGTTGTGTTATATTAGGAGTACAGTTGAAGGGGTCACAGATACCTGAAAGGATTTTCTTAAGTATAATCATTATTTAGTTATCATGAAGATAAAGTCTTGTCTGTGTCTCAGATGTTTCTCCTGAGTAAAAGAGTCAGAAATCTCACAAATGTCTCTGTCATTAGAGTTTCACAAGAGATCTCAACAATGTCTCAAACTGAGCTCAGATTTGTCAAGTCAAACATCAATATTAATGAAGATCTCAATATGAACTCAAACATTTCTCATCTAATCCAGATTATTTGACCTCTACAATCTACATTCATGTACACCTCCAGACTCTTCATGGGTTTCAACAATGGACAATCTCTCTTTTCATATCTCATAAGCAATACAAAGCAAACATATCACAGGAAACTCTAAAAATAAAAGACTTGAGCTCACATGACTCTCTAGTCTGTGCAGACGTGTGTGGTTTATATTTTAATAAGCAGCTGTGGTCTCTCGATCAGACTGAACGCATTTTATTCCATCAGTTAAACTCTATACATGTATGAATCTCATCTCATATTAATGCTGCTTATAGATCTGAATCCTGCCGAGTAAAGACAGCACTTCTGACAGGAGTACCGCGGTAAACCCGCACTCGCCCTGAATGAGACAAATTCATTTTCTCTGCTTTTTTTGTTGTGAAAAGCAGAAAATTGGATTTTTTACCCCACTGAAGACAACACAACCTGTGACAATCTACGCACACACGCACGCAGTTTGGTCATTTCTTTGGTTTATAACATCAAGTTTTATATGGACTGATGCAGGTTTAGACTACATATACACTCAACACAAACACAACAAACGGTTCTGACCATAAACACCAGCAAACACCTCAGACTGGTGTTCACAAACAAAACTCATGATGACTCTCTCTCTCTCTCTCTCTCTCTCTCTCTCTCCATCCGTCTTCTCCTGTGATAATGTCCTGACTCTCTTTATCTCTCTGTTTCTGTGTTCTCCCTCGTGTTCACATCTATCATCTGTCTTTCATCTCTCTCACACACACACACACACATACACTTCTCTTTTGTGTTGTGATGTGTAATAAAGATGTTGATGAACTTTTCTTTTGGCCGTCTACAGTAGCGTCTGTGCCAACACACGCACGTTTTCCAGATTTCATCTTTAGCATTGACTGTGTGTACTGTCATTCAGAAGATGATGAAATCTAATGTGTGGGATCAGACCGTCTATATCTACATCAGTTTCCATAGTAATGACAGAAGTGAGAGAACAAGAGACTCGCTGGACATCATCACACAACATGTGTGTCAGAAATCACAACATCCCAGCACACACACACACACCTGTAGAGTTGTATGAGCGTGCAGCGGTTGGCATGACAATCACATGTTCACCTGCTCACATCAGTTCTGCCTCACAGATGCATTTCAAAGCTGTTTCACACAACACGTTTATCATCTACTCTCTCTCTCTCTCTCTCTCTCTCTCTCTCTCTCTCTCTCTCTCTCTCTCTCTCTCTCTCTCTCTCTCTCTCTCTCGTCTCTCCTCTCTCTCTCTCTCTCTCTCTCTCTCTCTCTCTCTCTCTCTCTCTCTCTCTCGCAAAGCAAGCTGCTATTCTGAGCTTCACATCGCTGGGAAAAGAAGCGCTCTGTAGCGTCTCCTCACTCAACACAATTCTTCTCATTTTGTGTTTCTCATGAGCTCCTGCCATGATGACAGACACGATTCCTGACAGCAAACCAGCGCTGGGAAATGACAGCAGCCTCAACGGACAGACAGACAGACAGACATACATAGAGACGAACATACAGACATACAGACGGACAGACAGATGGACAGACGGACAGACAGACAGACATACGGACGGACAGACAGACGGACAGACAGACATACGGACGGACAGACAGACAGATGGACTGACTGACAGACGGACAGACAGACAGACGGACAGACAGACAGACAGACAGACATACGGACGGACAGACAGACAGATGGACTGACTGACAGACGGACGGACAGACAGACAGACGGACAGACAGACAGACAGACAGACATACGGACGGACAGACAGACAGATGGACTGACTGACAGACGGACGGACAGACAGACAGACGGACAGACAGACAGACAGACAGACAGACAGACATACGCTTATGCAAGTCCTCCGTCTCTGAAGTTTACCTGATTCTCCTGCGCTTCCACCTGTGAGCTATTCTTAAATCTGACAAAACAACTTCAAAACAAATGTTCACTGTGTTTTAGTAAACAACCTCGAAGTCAATAGTTAATAATATAGCACCTACACAAATGCATATTTAACTCACACATGTTTCAGATCTCTAATATTTGAGACTTTCCAAAAGTTGCTCTTCATTCAATCTCATGATGTCTGAGAGAAATCATCGTTTTTTTATTCACACATGTTCCATTATTGCATTTTAAGAAACTGTGAAACCAAATGATTTTCTATCCATGTTTCTCTCCACTGCTTCAGTTCATTCGACCTTCTGTTTGGATCTGTGCGTGTGTTTTGACTCAGACGGCTCATCACAGGCTCATCTGGTCTCAAGGTCTCTCGTCCTCCACAGGGAGAGAAAGAACAGAGAAGGCCAGTAGATGCTTTGATTCAGAGTCTTATGAAGCTATTATTAAAACTGTATTTCAGATGCAAATGAATTGAATATAATTATAATTTGTTCTGTTCTCATGCTAAAACACACAACACAATGAGAGCGCTTCTTCATCTGAATATAGCGTCACTAACACACTGTAAACTTTATTTCTCATCTTTGAAATGTGAGAATGTCACGATCATGTCATTGGGGTGGTTTTCATGGAAAATGGCTTTAAAGGAACAGTGTGTAAGGACCTGAAAGAACTTCCTCAACATATGTATTCAAACAGATGACAAAAAGTAATATATACGTGTGTGTGTATATATATAACACCCGTGCAAACACACAGAAGCCCAATGACAGCGTTGTGTTAAAGTAAGCAGCTGATGGATGAAGCGTGTTGTGAAGGAGTAACATTATAGTCATGAAAGCAGCATGATGTGCAGATGGCTTTGTAATGACGCGCTGGCCGTCCTCTCCACTGTGATTTAATTACATTAAGAGGAAGATAAAGGTTTCACAAACATTGACAGATGGGAGGATTTACTGAAGATCAGTGTGTCAGTCATCACATTTACCTTCTGAGGCTCACAACGTTATTCTCAACGTCCACACGGATACTTTGACTAATGAAACTCCCTGAAAACACACTTCTCAAATCACCCCCCAAAAATACTGGTAACACTTTAATTAAATCTTTATGTATAATGCACTATAAAGGGTTATTATAGGGTATAATGCATTATAATTGTTCATGTGTGTAGTGATACACTATATGTTGTTTTAAACCAAATTTAAAATGCATAGTGTAACAATGATTTGATAAGTGTTATAATGTATTAACTGTGGTTACAATTATTCATGACACATTAAAATTATAAAGTACATTACAAGGCATAATTAATACATTAAAACTACATTCATAATGAATTAAACACAAATGCTTGCGTTACCAAAATACTATTACTATAATATAATAAAACTAAATAATAAAAAAAATAGATTCAATCATAATGAAAAGGTTTTAAATTTGATAACATGGTCATTGCTCTGTATGGGATGCATTTGGTGCACCTTGAATGCACTGTGAGTCGCTTTAGATCTCATGTTAAATGTATTTAAACCTAAGCAGTTTCTTTTATCATCTCTTTATGTAAATTCAGGTTATTTTTTATATGTCTTTCTCACATTCAGACATCAGAGAGCAGCTGATCTCTCTCTCTCTCTCTCTCTCTCTCTCTCTCTCTCCTCTCTCTCTCTCTCTCTCTCTCATCGCTGGACTTTTTTCTCTATGATCAGGATTTAAGTGTGAAGTCGTTTCAAATAAGGCAAAGCTGCTTTTTGTCTAATTCGTTTTGTTTTACGTACAGATGAGAAGTAAACAGAGCGTCTCTGTGGATTACTGGCTTGTAGCTAAAGAAAGTCAATACCAGGTCCCTGAATAATTGTGAAGAGAGAGAGAGAGAGAGAGAGAGAGAGAGAGAGAGAGAGAGAGAGAGAGAGAGAGAGAGAGAGAGAGAGAGAGAGAGAGAGAGAGAGAGAATAAAGGAATAGTGGTTGTTAATGATGTGAAACACAAGATCTGTGTGAATGGACACATCTCTGCAAAAACTAAGAAAGACAAAACAACTTTCATCTCCATGTCCTATATGGTCTCAATCACTGAGATACTGATCTTGACTCCGTAAATGGGGGATGAGATCTGTTTGGTTACTCACATTCTTCCAAATATCTTCCTTTGTGTTCAGCAGAACAAAGAAATGTATACAGGTTTAAAATGACAAGATTTTCATTTTTGGGGAAACTATCCCTTTAAAGCCTCTTTAAACTACATCACACGTGTGATGCATATGTTGTATTATTTGGCATAAATATGTCCAGGACGCTGTTGTTTTTGACATTGTATTCCCCAAACATCTCGAGGTCTCTGACAGCAGGAAAGCAGCGCTGAAGTGTTCCTCATTCTGATCCCGTCAGCCGGGCCGGCACTCGTGGTTATCAGCGAGCCATCCGTCCGTCTCTCTGGCTCTTAGAGAAAGCGTTTGACCTCATGAGGAGCTTGTGTTTTGTCTGAGATGAATGTGAGCTCTTTAAGAATGAAGTTCAATGAAAGCAATTCACAGCAATGAAACGTCTCTCGTCCGTCAGGAGGCCGCGGCTCATCTCTGCTTTGTGACTGAACCGTGTCCTGCTGAGCCTGAGAAATCAGCTCTTAACCCACAACGCCGTCAGACGCACTCCGCTCCCAATTTTGTGGGTAATTTCTCTCCGCTGCCGGCGCTGCCGTTCCCAGCGAATCTCTCAATTGTCCTTAAACAATTACTTGCGTGGAAGATGAGACGAAACGACGAGAGTAACAGCTTCGCTCTTTGAACCGATGCTGCGGGGTCGATTTCAACAATGTGAAAACATGCACGAGTTAAACAAACACAACCTGGAACAACTAACCCTAAACCAAATAAACCATTTATGCTCATAGCACGAAAGAAGAAGCCAGCTCTTAAAACTGTTCTGAATATGTGGTGAGGATGTTTGTTTTAATAAACCTTTATCTAACTCAATAAATTTCTGTTTTTTGTTAGTAGCTTCTATACAATCTGCAGCTTGACTTTAGCGATAAAAGAAGCGCCGGGTTCGGTCTGAAAGCTTTTCTATAACCTTCATCCAGCAGTTCCTGAGCTCCCGATGAGAGCACAGCTTCACAATCCTCTGAGCATGTCACCATAATCCTCTCTTTTCTTTTACTTTCTTTATTGAAATGCGTTTAGTTTAAAAACGGCATCACAGCAAAAACGCTGACCACAATGAAGAAATGATTTCTGTAGAAATATCTGATATTAAACTGAGTTAATGTGCAGTGTGTGACATGTTTGTTTGGAAATCTTCTGGGGATAGATATGCCATAGACCGAACTAATAGTGTTTTCTATCCTCACGCAAACCTTTCTGCATTTTAACATCCTTTAGTTTGTTTATTATCTGAATCGTGGAGATCACTGACTGATACACACAATGTAGCTGATATCAGGTTCTACTATCGAACAAAAAAAACAAGACCGACACGCGCACACACACACACACACACACACACACACACACACACACACACACACACTGGAGTCCAGTTAAATCAATAAAACATCTTTGCAACAAGCAAGGAACTGAATGCACCACATTTATATTTTTAGGGGAAATGACATTTTTGTCAAGAGTAATATGATTATTTCAAAGCTGCTGTTAGCAAATTTGTTTCATACCTGCAACATTTTCTAACTAACCACAACCTCTCTCTTCAAAAATACATCAGCCAACCGGATGTCAGCAAACTGAACAAAATGATTGACAGATGGGGGAGTTGACCTGCTCACCTCAAGCATGAACACTGTTGGTCCTGAAACAACATTTCTATCAACCAATCAGATTGTAGGATTAGGTTTAGGGTCAATTTTAAATCAATCTTTCGATCGACCCTTTTATATTCTTTATTTCTTATTTTAGTACTAAGTTACGGTTAGAGTTTGAGTGATGGGTTTAAGTGTTTTTTTACAGTTCCAGGACCAACAAAAATTGTACCAGGAACACAGGAATCACATTGATGGTGATTATGTCTGTGATATTTTTCAGGTAGAGACCATACACACACTTGACAACAGAAGATGCTCGAGGTGTGAATGTTAGTGCCGTGTGTCTGAATGCTGAAGTGCCACACTGGCCATCATTTATCACGCTGATGTTTTCACTCTGGTGTGCTATTGTCTTACACAACAGAAATACAGCACACAAAACACAACTGTACAACAGCCTGTTGACATCACATGTAAAGTCAGACGGTCATAGATCCCAGAATAAGAGATTTAACCACCAGCATCAAGCCAACGCTAAAGTCACGAAGACAGAACGCATGAATTACAATATAAGACAAACAACCAAACAAAGCTTAATGCCCGTGACGTGTTTTAAAACAACTTTTATACTGCAAAAAATGACTTTCTTATTTAATATTTTTGTCTAAAAATTCTTGAATCCAGATGCATTTTCTTAATGAGCAAAATGACCTAAGAAAATAAGTCTTGCTTTAAGACAAAACATATAACATTTAAGTACATTTGTGCTTAAAACAAGCAAAAAAATCTTCCAATATGGTAAGAAAGCATAAGCACAAATTTACCTAAATTTGATATTTTTGTCTAAAAACAAGACTTATTTTCTTAGGTCTTTTTGCTCATTAAAAAAATGCTTCTTGATTCAAGAAGTTTTAGACATTTTTACTGGAAATCAAGACAAACATACTAAGTAAGAAAGTCATTTTTTGCAGTCTATCTGTCCAGAAATTGTAACGTGTCAATGTAAGGCAAAAAATCCTCAATGTTTTTGTGACAGGTGGCCCAGAAAATAATATATTTACAGCGATCATATTTTAACATCTTGACAAGAGTAACACAAAGTTAACATTAGATCCCGGATATAACCTTCGAAGTTAAAATGCTTATACCTTGTGAACTCCAAAAAAAAAAAAAAATAACAAGACATCAGAGCTCAGCGGCTCATATGTGGTTTGTTATCGACTGTGGTGTTGATGTTGGTTCTAACCTGGAGTTTGTTGTATCACCATGTCTGAGAGATCCTGCAGGTGAACGAAGAGCACGAGACCTCCGACTGCAAACAGCAGCAGAAAACAGAACGGACAGGGCAGCTTACAGACAGACACCCGTAACCTCCTCCGACCCCGGAGAGCATCGACCATCTTACAATCTATAAAGAACATCACTGCACGCTGCAGAGAGAGAGAGAGAGAGAGAATCAGATCTGTCACCTATCTTACATACATATTCATTCACATACATTTCATATGAAGTGCTGGATGAGGGAAACATGCAAAATATAAATAATAACACAATAGAAAGGATGGTTGAGTTTACCTTCTGCTGTTGACATAAAAACACATGTCCAATAAACTCGACTGTATTTTACTGCACATTCATCTGTCACATGGTAGAAACAAACAGATGGCAACATAGACCGGAGCTTAAAAAAATAAAAACAAGAAAACTACACAAGGTGCAAGAAAAACATAAGCCGACAGTAATATTAAATAAGGTTGCGTTTGTGTGGTGAGATATTGAGGCTGCTAAGAGCTTGATGCCATCCAAATGTAATTTCACCCAATAAACAACTTTACTAGTGTGTTGAGTTTCCACCTGATGTCTAATGTAAAATCTGTGTCCTGAAGCTTAAACCCACTGAAGAAAACTTCTGCCGAGCGATGAACTCCAAATCTCTCATAAATACACCAGCGGTGGAGATGAGAACACTACACACATACATCAGATCTTTAAAGGCTCAACTCTTGCAAATAAAGGTTTGATTTTAACAAACTACTACAACACAAAATCTTCTCAGTACCTACACTAGCGGTCAAAGGTTTTGGGCTACTTGAGCGAAATCTTTCTCATTATTAAAAAAACCCGTTTGATCTGTGTTTGCTTAAATATCTGAAATTAGTTTAGTAGACAAACATATCATTTTCCAAACATACATGTTTTTCATGACAAATTTATTTAATAAAAAATGTTTTTTAAATGGATAACTTTGAGTGAATAATGAAGAAAGAACAGCCAATAAGAGCACAGAATAGATCAAAACTCCTTTAATATTGTTTATAAAGCATCTCAGGGTGAAGAAGCTGCTTGAGAAAATTACATGAAAACATTTCTGCAAATTCTAGTCAAAGTGTGAAGATGATAAAATAACATGTTATAATTTATTTGTCTTTTTTTATTACAACATAATTCCCTTAGTTCCCTTTGTTTAATTTCATAATTTTCATAAGAGTTTATTATTACCCTAAAATGTGGAAAAAGTATGAACACATAAGTGAGTAAGTGTCCCAAAACGTTTGATCGCTAGTGTACAGACCATATCTGTTCCTCATTATTCTATTAAACAACAACCTGTTAAATAAATAAACAAATTTGATGAGAAATGTTTGAGTTCATATTGAGATCTTCAATAATATTGACTTTTGATTTCAGACGAGACAAATCTGAGCTCAGTTTGAGACATTGTTGACATCTCTTCTGAGACATTTGTGAGATTTCTGACTCTGAATATCTGAGACGCAGATGAAACTGAAGCAAAAGTTTATATTTTCTCTCCATTGAATCTTACTGAGACACTGTTTGTGTGAGACACAAATGAGTTATTTCTTTCTAATGGGATACACGGGAGAAATGAAGCAGTGTTGGATGTGTTCCTGTGGAGGAGCAGGAGTGTGCTTGTGTATCATTTTATCAGCTTTACTGAGAGGATTAATATTCGACTGCAGAATGAGGCTTGTTAGTGTGTGAGTCTCATTAGAGAAGCTGTCACAGCATGAGACACAGTTCACCACCAGAGACCAGAGAGAGAGAGAGAGAAGAGAGAGAGAGAGAGAGAGAGAGAGAGAGAGAGAGAGAGAGAGAGAGATGTTGTGTATGACTGTATGCAAATGAGATGATGATGATGGTGATGTCATCTCTCAGATGAAGAATAAGGATGTTGCCATGGTGAGCATCTGACCATCAATAGGCATACATTTTAAAAATGATTTACTTTATAAATGTTAAAATAATATTACATGTTAAAGCAACAATGCTTGAGCTTTTCTTCATGAATTATGATGTAATAAATCAATAAAAACCTTTAGCTTCATCGACTTCATCGGTTTTCTGTTTTTAGAACAGAGACAACTTGACATCAGACAGATTTATAAGTCATAATAACTTATAAAACAGAGTCTGTCTTTTTCCTTCTTGTCTCTTTATAAAGGCTGAATATTTGACAAAAATAATAAGAATAAAGTTCATAGGAAAAAACACAATCTTGCATACAAAAGCATCCACAGCCTGTGAATTCAGCTCCACACTTTCAGAATTAAACCTGTTCATTTTACATCCGAGACATCCGCAGGTGAGGTTTATATGGAGATGACAGCAGCAGTGTGTGTGTGTGTGTGTGTGGTGTGTGTGTGTGTGTGTGTGCGTGCGTGCGTGCGTGCGTGCGTGTGTGTGCGCGTATATTCAGCCTCCAATTGATTTCCAATACATTGCTTTTTTGAGAACATGATCAAAAACCCTCTAAAGAACAACGACCATCGTCCTTCACCAGGAGAGAAAGCTCAAGATTTTAATTAATACGCCATAAAATATTTAAATAAATAGATAAAAGCACTTTACAGCTGTTTTTGCTCTCATTTTCCTGTCGAATCATCTAAGCCTTACAAGGGGTCTGAAAAGATAAGCTATAAAAAAAATATTTTTGCCTCCTCAAAGAAGGTTCTTATAAAAGCAGAACATTCTTACCTTTGTATAGATCATGCACTTCAGATGACGTAAACAACGCTGGTCCACACCAACTTCCTGTTTCAATTTTCTAACACTACACAAGCGTTTAAACAAAATACAACCAACAGAACATTTATAATGGATTTAAAATTATAAAAGGTTATATAAGATTGAATTATGCGAGTAGAATTTAATAATACACTAATAAACTGAAACCAAAAGGTGCCTCTGGATATGTGTTTACATCTTGTGAAGCGGTCTATAGCCTGAAGAACCGGTTTCCACTAAAAGAAAGATTCTGTGGATATTAGACGTTCTTTATGGAACCCATACAGATTTGCTTTAATAGATTAAATCTAAAATAAAACCAAATCTAATAGTGTCGACACATGGTGTGACTCGTAGTACTTTCTCTCCCACTTTTCTTCCTGTTCTCTCTCACACTATACCGTACAAAAAAAGGCAAAAGAAAAACACAAATTATGAATCTAGTAGGGAAAATGTTAAAGTCATGAATAAATTAGTTTCCAGTGGGGTGAGAACAATACCTGCTTCCACCCAAAGATCAAATATTGTTGGTCCACAATCTCATGACACACAGCTCCATAAAACCAAACCACATATATTTCTCACTTTCTGTCAGACCAATGACTTATGTCCAGGGTTATTATATTAACTAAAACTATACAACAGTTCTGTTCATTAAAACCAAATAATATAGGCTTAATATATTATTTGAACTTAACCAAAATATGAAACCTTAACAAAAAAATGGAAATCAAATGCTCGCACACACACACACACACACACACACACACACACACACACACACACACACACACACACACACACACACACACACCTGGAAGCAGAAATGACAACACGGGCATTAATGATGAATTCAAGAACCGGTTTCTGTAAAAACCGAGAGAGGCGAAACAGAATTTAATGCCTGTGTCTCAGAACAATCTGTTTGTTGTTACTCGGCAGACTTGTGTTTTACGACCGTTTCTCCCACAATCTTCTGATTTACAGCATTAAATAAATCCACGCCTGCCGTGAGACGATATAAACCACATCCAGCATCAACACAGCTCATGACAGATGGGTGTAGACAAAAAAGCCCGTTCCACCCTCAATCCGGCTCTAAAACTGACAGAAAATATGCCAGAAACATTCTTCCCGCATCTATTACATCCCCGCCTTTCTGTTTTTATTTATAGCCGACCTCCATCGCACAAACAATTTCAGCTACAACACAATCAATGAGCTTTGTTTGCTTAATTCTGCTGTGAACAGGCCGGAGCTGTAGACACTACACACACAAACACAACATCCATCACAACACTCTCTGGTTTTACTATAGGAAATGTTGACTAAAACCATCCACAGCATCCAAACATCGTGGCATTTTTCAGACGAGTTTAAAACATTAAGGTTTCGTTTCTTTCCCTCTTGCCATTATATTCGCATACAGAAACTACAGATCAAGATTTGGTTTGTACATTATGACGTGTTATAAAGCAAAGGCCGGATTCTGCTCGTATTTAATGTGTCGCTGTTAAGCAGAAATGTGTTCATCTCAACTAACTCAAGTCCAAGCACAAATGAATCAATGCAAAGAGAAAGAAGAAGAAAGCGGTTTAAACGTGGCCGGTCGTGGTGACCCAGATAGCGTGTCTCTCTGCAGTCGTGTGTCCTCTGGGATTGCTGTACAATAATATCCAGCAGTATACTGAAGCGCTGCTCTTATTGATTCTCTCAAGGTCTGTTTCTATTGTTTTATGAGCGCTGAAATACTCATGATTCCCTCAAACTCAACCATTTAAAGACTCGTCTAGATAGAATCTAACTCAGTTTGTGAAATCATTCATCGGTGGAAGAAATGGTGTTGTAATCTTTCATCATGATATAAAGGCTTGCTCATCCTCTGAAATTGTGACATCAGGCTATTGGATAATATCAAAATCTGTCCTGCCACTCGGTGGCCATCTTTGCAACACGCCGCCTATTGGTCCGCCGGGCAGTTGCTACGTAATTCAAACAACAAGTGAATGGGAATACTGATATTTCTACAATCGCCGGCTAAAATCCCAATGAAACGACATATTTAAAAACAACATTTAAAAATGACGTAAACCGTCCCATACCGTTTGTTATCTATGATAAAATTGTGCTTAAAAACAATATTTTTCCATATTGATTTAGATACTACGCATGCGCAAAGCTTGGCTAGGGCGGCCATTTTGAGAGTTGCATTCTTTTCCATTCATTGTAACGGCGGTGGCGCATCTTGTTATATTAATATCTTTGGTAATAATCAAAACTGGCCAAGTGTACATCATCTCAGAATGCTAATATCACAACCAATCACAGAGACCCTGTGACAAAAGACAAATACACTTCATGTTTTTCTTGTCAAATAAATCAAATATGTATATATACAGTAGTCTTTATTATACAAAGGTTCAGTTGTGTTTCTCATGAGAATTCAAACAAAAACAAGACTTTCAATTTGATGAGAAATGTTTGGGTTCATATTGAAATCTTCAATATTTTGACTGCAGACAAATCTGAGTTCAGTTTGAGACATTGTTGACATCTCTTCTGAAACTCTAATGACAGAGACATCTGTGACATTTCTGACTCTTTATCTGGATAAAAATGAGACACAGATGAAACTATAAAGTTTAATTTGTTCTCCAATAATCTCATTAGGAGAAAATGGAAATATGAAAATCTCGTGTGTAATGTTTCTTTCATTATGTTTATTAATATGACAACCTCACACGGCAAAATGGTTACAATTATCAAGAGAGATTACACAGAATAAGCACAAATACGTTTATTTCATTATGAGCTAATGAAGTAAATAAATGAAATAAAGCGAGATGTCAAATCACATGATGAGGCGCTGACACAGCACACTTATTTCATAAAGAAACACAATGAGATTAAGCTCGTACATCTGTAACTCGGTTATATCATCTGAAAACACCTGCGCTCCAGTACAAAACATTCCCAAAAATACGGCAGGCCTGAAAGCCGATGAATTATTAATTATCCAATCACATTCATCTGCTAAACACGACACACCGCACCCGTCCCTCCCCTTCTGAACGAATTTATACAAATCAAATCGCACATTTTCATATAAATTAAGGAGCTTCTGTTGAGGGTCGATCGTCTGTTGGTTTCTTTCAGGGTGATTGTGAAACTTGGCAGCGCGGCGACATTTCCAGTTTGTTAAAAATAGGCCTCATCAATCTGGAAGCGCCGGTGGCATGGGCTCAGAGCTGGCACGCACATGAGGGGATTTCTAAATTACAATCCAGTGGCCTGATGCCAATCTCATCCGTCAATACGGACCACAGCCCGTCTGTGCCAAACGCACCTCCACAACGAAATCCTG
>JAOTQM010000556.1:0-52500 GCA_026939265.1 Oreonectes daqikongensis
GGGAGTAGCGGGGTGAAGACTGAGCGTCGGAATATATTTCTTATTCCTTTTTTTCTATTTTTCTATCTTTATTATTTTTATTTGTATGTTTTGTTAAGTTTTTTTTTTTGTCTTGTTTTTGCTTACGTTGTGGTTGAAGTGAGTGTTTGGGAAGGGATGGCTTCTCGAGATGAGACGCTGTCCCTGCGTAATGGCTTCAGGTGTGTGCCTACTGATGGAGTAAAGGTGGAAGATATTCTTATTGCGACGGGTGAAGAGGTAGGTCATGAAAATATCTTATACGCTTCGCGTATGAATAAGGCCGTCGTGGTTTTTTTGAAGACAGATATTCTTGTCAATCGTTTGGTTGAGAGCGGCCTTATTGTTAATGATAGTTTGGTACAAGTTACTCCACTTTATGCGGCTTCTTCTAAGATAATAATTTCAAACGTGCCGCCTTTCATAACTAATGATGCGTTGGAGCGCGAGTTAGTTCGTTTTGGTAAGATTGTTAGTCCATTTTCAGCGATATCGCTAGGATGTAAAAATCCAGTTCTAAAACATGTAATGTCTTTTAGGAGACAGGTTAACATGATTCTAGAGTCTCCGGAGCGAACGCTGGATGTGTCTTTTCGTATAAAACATGAAGGGAAGTCATTCATGGTTTATGCAACAACCGGCAATTTGAAATGTTTTGAATGCGGTGACGTTGGACATAAAAGGCATGCTTGCCCACACAAAGTTCAAGTAGTTGAAGATACTGTTGTAAGATCAGAGACTGGTGTTACATCTGAACATGTGTCTGTTGGAGGAGTTGAGAGTGAGAACGCTTCTTCTGAAGTAAGGTTTTTAGAAGCTAATGTATCTGTTCCTGTAAACGCTCAATTTAATACTGAAGGGGATAAAAACGCCAATAATTTTGACAATGGTAAAATTGTGGTTAATAAAACAGATGGAAATATTGTTAAAACTTCAGATGTTGAAAAGGAAGATGAAATGCATTCTGTACCGAGCACTAGTGGAATTCAGCCTGCTATGGTTAGCAGGGAGTCTTTGATGGTTAGTGAACAGGAAGTGATCTCTAATAATGTTAAGAGCAGCATGGATGAAGATTTGTCTGATGAGGCTATGTCTATATGTGACATTGACACTTGTTCACAGGAAGACAGTCTGTGTAGTGGTGAGGTGTTTTCTCAAGAGTCTTCACAAAACGATTCTTCATTGTATGCTTTAGAGGAGATTAATGTTTTTTTGGATGACACTTTTGGGAAGCAGGTTGATGTGAAATGTTTTTTCCCTGACATCGAGAAATTTGAGAGGTCAGTACTTGCATATTTAAAGAATGTGGGTTGTGAACTGTTAAGTGAGAAGAAAAGGTTTCGATTAAGGAAACATATGACGACAATTAGAAAGAATAGGAAAGGGATAAAAAGAGAGTGTTAAAGGTTTCGATATAGCTGATCATCTCATGCATCACATGGTGTCTTTTTTCTTTTTTTTATCTCTTTTTTCCCTCTCTCCTTTTATTATGGAATTTTTAAGAATAGGTTCTCTTAATATTAATGGGGGGAGGGATACACATAAACGTGCTTTAGTGTCTGAGATAATAGAACAGAAAAACTTAAATGTTATTTTTCTCCAAGAAACGCATAGTGATGTTAATAATGAAATTGAATGGGGAAAATGGTGGAGAGGTCAGTATAGATTAAGTCATAAAAATAATTTGAGTGCTGGAGTGGCAGTTCTCTTTTCTCCTTGTATAAGAGTTAATGTTTTGAATACAGAGGAACCTATAAATGGTCGTCTTTTAGTAGTTAAAGCTGATATTGAGGGGAACATCTTTTACCTTATCAATGTGTATGCACCAAATATAGGGAATGAAAGGTTAATGTTTTTTAGCACATTAAGTACTGTTTTAAAGCAATGTTTCAACGATGGCAGTGTCATAATGGGGGGGGATTGGAATTGTACTGAAAATGTTATGGTAGATCGAATTGCAGAGGAACCTCATATTCAGTCATCATCTTGTTTATCAAAGATAATAAGAGCAGCTGATCTTTTGGACATTTGGAGGGTTAAACATCCTGATGTGAGACAATATACATGGGTGAAGGTGAATAGTGGTAGAGTCAGTGCTGCTCGTTTGGATAGAATGTATATTTCTAAATTTTTAAATAGTCAAATTACTGAGTGTTCTATCATCCCAATGAGTTTTACAGATCATAAATTGGTTTTAACTGTTGTAAGATTGTCCCGGAATTTACATAAGTCCTCTTTTTGGCATTTTAATGTTAAATTACTTCAAGATAAGGATTTTTGTAAATGTTTTGAATTATTTTGGCAAGAGTGGAGGAAAAAAAAAAGTTCTTTTGAAAATTTAAGACAGTGGTGGGATATTGGAAAGGTTAATATTAAAATGTTTTGTCTACAATATACTGTCGATTCCACGAAAAAGTTAAAGGAAACAATTAAGTGTGTGGAAAATGAAATATCATCTATAGAAAGAGAATTAATTAACAGATATGATTCTATGTTGAAAAATACATTACAAGAGAAAAAGATGGAGTTGGGATCTTATTTAAATGAGAGAGTAAAGGGTGCCTTGATAAGGTCTCGATTTATTTCTATTGTGGACATGGATGCTCCAAGTGCTTTCTTTTTTAACTTGGAGCGAAAGGTAGCAAAGCAGAAACAGATGGCTTGTTTACGTCTCCCTAATGGGAAGATGACGTATGATGTAAGAGACATGCGTCGTCATGCAGTAGACTTTTATTCGAATCTTTATACAGCTGAACATTGTGATACAAACTGCTCTGCACAACTTCTTCAAGATCTACCCCAAATAGACTCTAAGTCAAGGACTTTTTTGGATTCAAATATATCTTACCAGGAACTTTCTGATGCTCTAAGTCAACTTAATTCGGGAAAAAGTCCTGGAATTGATGGTTTACAGCCTGAGTTTTATAAACGTTTCTGGCATTGCTTTGGACAGGATCTTTATGAGGTTTTTTGTGTATGTAACAAAGATGAATTTTTGCCTGTGTCTTGTCAACGTGCCGTTTTGTCATTGTTGCCTAAAAAAGGAGATTTGTCGCTTCTAAAGAATTGGAGGCCAGTAGCCTTAATGACTACTGAGTATAAAATTCTTTCTAAATGCCTTGCGAATAGGCTAAAAAATTACCTTCATTTAATAATACATAAGGATCAAACATATTGTGTTCCAGAAAGGACGATATCGGACAATCTGTTTTTGATCCGGGATGTTTTTGACATTTGCAAAGTTTTTAATATAAAGACTGGTATTATTTCACTAGACCAGGAAAAAGCTTTTGACCGTGTTGATCACAGGTATTTGTTTAATGTGTTGGAAGCTTTTGGTCTAGGGAAAGGTTTTTTAAAATGGGTTAGAATATTGTATACTGGAGCCTCTTGTATGGTTAAAGTAGGGGGTGGTTTAAGCCGTCCCATTTCTGTAACAAGAGGTATAAGACAAGGTTGTCCTTTATCAGGGCAATTATATAGTATTGTAATTGAACCTTTGCTCTGTAAATTGCGTGAAAAATTGTTGGGTTTTTCTATACCAGGATTTTTAAAGAATCCAAGAACTGTTTTGAGTGCTTATGCTGATGACATTACAGTGTTTGTTAATAATATTCAAGATGTTAATTTTTTATCTGATACTCTCAATGTTTATGAAAAGGCTTCATCAGCGAAGGTGAACTGGGATAAAAGTGAAGCCTTATGGGTAGGACAGGCTTTTTTGGGGGATCTTCCACAGCTGCCTGGAAATCTTAGATGGGGATTAGAAGGTCTTAAAATCTTAGGTATTTATTTTGGATCTACTGGTTTTCAAAAATTAAATTGGGAGGATGTAGAGGAGAAAGTGTGCACCCGATTGTCTAGGTGGAAATGGTTGCTACCCCAGTTGTCGTACAGGGGAAGAGTCCTGGTTGCCAACAATTTGGTGGCTTCCACTTTGTGGCATAAGTTTAATGTGCTGCAACCACCAGGAGGCCTAGTTCAAGCAATCCAAAGATGTTTAGTGACGTTTTTTTGGTCTGGTCAGCATTGGGTCCGGTCGGCTGTATTGTATCTTCCAATACAGGAAGGGGGACAAGGTTTGGTGGACATCAAGGCAAGAACAATGACTTTTCGTCTAAAAGCAGCTCAGAGGCTGTTATACAACAAAGATTTTGCCTGGATGAACACAGCAATAGCACTCCTGCGGAAGGCAGGTGGAATGGGTCTCGATAAACATTTATTTATTATGAATTTACAGGAGTCTGAGCTAGTAGATCTCACTCCCTTTTATAAATCTGTGCTTGAGGCCTGGAAAGTTTTTTCTGTAGCAAGACAACCTGATCTATTGGCTGGGCCTTGGTTGCTGGAAGAACCATTGTTTTCAAATCCGTTTTTACCTACACGTCTTCTGTCATCTGCATGCTCACGCTCACGGCTGCTGGCTGCTGGATACACAAAGGTGGGCCATGTTCTTAGTAGCAGTGCTGAGGAGATCTGTCAAAGAACTGGAATGAAATCTTTAAGGATAATGCAGCAGTTCAGTGCAGAAATACGTGGCGGCTTGAGAGAAGAGTATAATGTCTTTTTGCAGAATACAAATGTGCTCCACGAATGGACGAAAGGGATGGACTACGTTTTCCCTTCACTCATCGTTAATGCTGCTGTAGAAAATTGGGAGGAAGATGAACAGTGTTTATTGACTTTTAAAATTCCAGTTTTGGAATGTTTTAAATCTGTGAGAAAAAAGGCCTTGTATTTGATTTGTGTTAAGGTGTCAAATGCCGGGTTTTTATCTGGTGTTCTTGCAACAAAATGGACGGATTTTTTTGGACTTGACTCTTCCCCTAAAGGCTGCTGGCGTGCTCTGTACAAATGTCCAATTGACAAGCGGACAGGGGATCTTCAGTGGAGGATTGTACATGGAGCGATAGCTACGAACAGACATGTGGTGCACCTTAATCCTAATGTCGGGGTGGGTTGTCCTTTTTGTTTAGAGGTAGAATCATTGTTTCATTTATTTGCACAGTGTTTGCGTTTAGGGGATATTTTCTCTATTTTAAAGAATTGGGTTTCATCTCTAGGTTTGGTTTTTTCTTTACAATTGTTTATCTATGGCCCTAAATACTCAGTTCAAAAGAAAAGAAGTTTGGTGTTAATTAATTTTTTATTAGGTATTGCCAAACTAGCAATTTGGAAGACAAGAAAAAATAAAATGTTAGGACAAGGTACATTAAGTGTGGTTCCCATGTTTTTGGGACTTGTGGCAGCTAGATTAAAAGTGGAATTTGCTTATTACAAGCTGGTGGACAGTTTACCAATGTTTTTACATATTTGGGGTGTAAATGAGGTATTGTGTACTGTGTATGAGAATGAATTGGTGTTGTCTTTTTAATTGTATGTGAAAATAAGGTTAAGAAAAAAACAAAATAATATCAGCTTTGGAGTTTTTTGAGTTATAATGTTTTAAAAAAATAAAGTTTGTTAAATCTCTCTCTCTCTCTCTCTCTCTCTCTCTCTCTCTCTCTCTCTCTCTCTCTCTCTCTCTCTGTCTGTCTCTCTCTCTCTCTCTCTCTCTCTCTCTCTCTCTCTCTCTCTCTCTGTCTGTCTTTCTGTCTCTCTCTCTCTCTCTGAGTGATGGAGAGACAGCAGGACAGTGAATGAAACACAACACACACTTGCCGCTGTTCTACGATCAGTTCACACTTGTGATGATTTTCACTACATTATTATTGTGATGTACTCCCATTATACTCTTAATTATCTTTATTAATACTCCTATTATCAGCACACTTTATCTATGAGTATTTGAAAAACATAATGCTATCGGTCAAATTCATCTTTCATTTTATTTTGTACTTTCTCTTTTTTTGGTGAATGAAGTGTTTGTGAGGCATTGTGGCTATTATGATAAAATGTTAAATGGACACAGAATTATTGACAATATTATTACTATTATATATAAAGACAGTTACACAGTTACAGTAATCACAGTTATTAATGTCACGATTCTTGACAATATTGTGTATTTCCTGAAATAAACATGCTGATCCTAAATATCTTCAGGTTTTTTGAATGCATATATTTCACAGGTTGTATTCTCCACATACAGTATTTACAGGGAATATGAAGTGTTCCAGTATGGACCAGAGCGGTGTGAAACCCATTTCACGGCAGTAATATTGAGTCACTCTGTGTCAGTTAGCAGGAAATTTCATCTCGTCCCTCAGTTTGTCAAACAAGCAAAAATCCACGTTTACAGTAAAGCGCCGTGGAAGGGTCAAATGTGCTGGAGGTTATTAAAACAGAAACGTGAAACTTGTCAATGTCAAATTTATGTAGAAGCTCGTGCATGAATTATTCAGAAACGCTGCGTTATTCCAGCTGTAAAACTGTCGGACGCTGGATGAAATTCTGCTTATGTGTCACAGACATCAGTCACGTCTGCTGCATATGAACACTATCATGTATCCGGATGGTATTTTACACATGTGAGCACTTCTCTTATGTTAACACGTATAATGTTTAAGTGACTTTTGTGTTCATGCATGTCTTACAGATAGTCTGGACACGTCTCCTTATTTACTTATCATGACAGTCAATACATTCAGACATAAGCAGAACTGAAATGTGATGTTTTACACACGTCTTCACGTTCCTGTCATCGTCATAAGCAGTTTTTATGGATGTGTTTTCAGTAAACATTCTTCTCACTGAGACATTTCTCTAAATATCTTCACATACAGGTTTACAAACACATGAGGAAGAATAAATGTTTGAATAAATAACAGAATTCGGGGTGAATGTAAATGTGAGGCTTAAGGTGCTGCCCGCGCTTATTCTTTCTGTTCCCTTTACTTCTATATTTTTGACACATTTTATTTTTGTGTCAACAGTTTCAACATCAACACACATTGAAAGTAACTCAAATGTATTTGTGAGTTCTGCGTCTGCTTTATGGTGTGTGTGTGTGTGTGTGTGTTTGCTGTGATTTTTAATGAGGCCAGAAAGGTAAAAGAGGCAAATGGAAGTGAGGGAATTGTCATGGCGACGCTTGCTGGTTATTCAGGAAGACTGTATAGCCTAAATAAAAATTATTATTATTATTTTCCACACACAACAGCGCTGCTTTCTACGCATGCACACACACGCACGCACACAAAGAATCAAACCAAAGACACACTCCGATCTTTGCTCATTACTAAACGCTCCTGAGACCAGAAGTGGACGAAGTACACAACTTCCTTACTTGAGTGAAAGTTCAGATACTGTTGGTCGAATTTTACTCCACTACAAGTAAAAGTTGTAAAGACAGATTCTTACTCAAGTAAAAGTACAGAAGTACATGCTTTTAAAAGTACTCAAGTATTAAAAGTAAATTTTCTTTATGTCAGTGGTGCGTTGTTTTATTGTTGTAATGCCTCTGAAGCAGTCTACTGAATACACTGAGAAACTTACAGTATCAGTGATATTAAGAGCTTTTATGTTACATTTTAGATATCATCCTGTATGATCATTAGCCCCCTATGCCTATATGTATTTATGAGCAGTGTTTTGTTTTTTGTATATTCACTTTACCAGTTTTAGCTGTAGTCAAGTTTTTCAATAGTCAAGTGTAGAAGCCAATTGTTTGTTGAATTTATTACCATTTGTATTACCATAGTTTAACTACAAAAATAAACTATAGTCATTTTTTAGTTACTGTGGTTCTACTTTACTGGAATATGCTTACTATATAGAGAAAAAGGTAAATTTTTGGATACTGTGGTTTTACTGCAAATACCATCCCTGCTGGAAAAAGAATTAGATTTTTTTATTAAAACCATGACCAAATTCCTTTTTGTAGTGTGTTTTGGGTTTTATTCCAATAGGATTTAACATCCAACAAATAGAATTCATCACATACCAGTAGACACCGAGTATCCAATACAATTCCCATTATAACCATTACATCCAAAAAATGTTCTGTTGTGTTTTGGGCAAGGTTCTACTGTTTTTATTTCAGCAGGAACACTTAAACTATAGTTACTATAGTAAAAACATGGTTCATTTTCCCAACGGCTTTAAACGATATAGCAGCAGATCAGAAGTTTGATCATTTTCATGAAAATGTCTTCTATGATCTTTGACTGATCGTAGCTCTCGTTCTACACACATATAATTGATAAAGCACAGATAATCACACTATACTATTACATGTGTCTTTTTCATCTTTTATTATGCTTTTTGCCTTTTTAGAGCACTTTCAGCTGTGTAGTAGCACCAACGTTTACATTAGTTTAGTGGGAAGATCCCAGGGTTGCCAGATTTGGGTAAAAAAATCTGCCAAATGGTCATTCAAAGCTAGCCGGAAAACCGTGAGCTTAGAAAAACTGAAATACTTGGCAACAGTAAAAGGTCCTTGCAGATTGCAAGCCAGCAAAACATTTGCACACAGGAAAACCTGCTACATAGAAATGACTTTCTACTTTTGGACCTTTTTATAAATGTAGTGGAGTAAAAAGTATGATATTTGTTTTTTCAAATGTAGTGAAGTAAAGTCATAAGTACTCAGAAAAAACAATACTCAAGTAAAGTACAGATTCTCAAAAAGTGTACTTAAATACAGTACTTCAGTAAATGTACTTTGTTACTGTCCACCTCTGCCTGAGAGAGACAGATGTCGTCCAGCATTAATAATTTGACTATGGGATGCATTGCATGAACTTACTAGTAACCTGAAGGCACTTTCATGAGTAAACATTACATCACATCTCTCAGTCCGGAATATAATCTTCAACGTCACCTCCATTTATGACAACATCAGAACTTTGTGTAAACACTCACTGACCGTGTGTTCCTGTCATCAGTGTCATCTGAAAACACAAGCCCCCTGCTGGATGATTCTGAAATAACATATGTATACACTATCATATAAAGCTCCCTCAGGCTCCATTAAACCATCACAATATGTGACCCTGGACAACAAAACTTAAGGGCTCAATTTTTCAAAATTGAGATTTTTCCATCATCTGAAAGCTGAATAAATAATCTCTCTTTTGATATATGGTTAGTTAGGACAATATTTGGCCGAGATATTACAAATCTGAAATCTGAGGGTGCAAAAACATTTAAACATTGAAAAGTGAAGGTGCTGTAGCCGCTGCGAAGAAGAAACAGGTTTGTTTTAATGCTCTCTATTGTCTTACCACTTCAATGATGTTGTGGAGAATAGATGAAAAAAGCTGAAAGCTGAAATTCTAAACTTTACATACCAAACTTGAGCGAGTAAATCTCAAAGAGCGACAGCAGCAAGTGAAGCTTGTAGACATTATTGTTAGTGATTTTGCTGCATCCACTCACAGAAATAAAGTTTTGATACCGTAGGACATTTACAAAATATCTTCATGGAACATGATCTTTACTTAATATCCTAATGATTTATTGTATAAAATGAAAATAGAAAATGTTGACCCATACAATGTGATTTTGGCTATTGCTACAAATGTTCCCATGCTACTTAGAGGAATAGTTCACTTTAGAATTAAAATTGTATCATTATTTACACCCCTCGAGTTGTTCCAAATCTGTATAAATGTCTTTGTTCTAAAGAACGCAGAGAAAAATATATGGAAGAATGCTTATTTTGAAATCCATTGACTACCATAGTAGAAAAAAATACTTTATCATTTTTTGTTCTGTTGAACACAAAATGAGATATTTTGAAGAATGTAGCACAGTAAACAGTTCTGGGGCACTTTTGACTACGGTTGTTATTTTTCCTACTTTGGTAGTCAATGGGTTCTAAGAACTGTTTGGTTACAAGCATTCGTCCGAATATCTTTCTCTGTGTTCAACCAAACAAAGACATTTATACAGATTTGAAACAACTCGAGAGTAAATTATCATAAAATATTAATTGTAAAGTGAACTATTCCTTTAAAACTGGGGTTGTGATCCAGGGTCACATATGTGGTAGTTATATGGTTATAATAGAGAAAACTGTAAACTTTTAGGATATTTATTAAATAAAATTAGTGGCAAAAAGGCAAAATACAGCATATGAGAGAATATGGGTTTTATTCTAATATACAAAGAACACTGAAAAACAAAAATCTGACAGTAAATAAATCCAACATTGAGTTGAGTTTGATCAGATATGAATTCTCCTTCACTCAATAATCTTACATTCATGTCTTGTGTTGTGTATACTCCAAACACAACTAAACACCACAGATACAACAATCTTGAATACATATTATTTAATAATATATTTGAATAAAGAGCAAAGATGTCAAAGTTGACTTTTGGCTGTATAGTTTACACTGTAGCTGCATTGATCAATGAGAAAATGATTTATGCAAACTAAATCCTGCATTGATTCAATATCTGCTCATGATGATCTCAGATCAGTCATACTGATGAATATGAATCACTCAAATGTTTTCTGACTGTCATGACATCTCTATAAGAGGTGAAATTCAGAAGAGACGGCAATGTGAGATACAGTCATGTGTTTTAGAAAGACTGTGCGTGCGTGCGTGCGTGCGTGTGTTATTAAATGTGTTGACGTGTGTCTGTGTAATGAAACTGAATGAGCAGATTTATTGTAGAATAGTTTTGGATGAGAAGTAAACACACACAGCAGAAGCGGTAAGAGATCACATGTAATGAGACGTCTGCACACAGACAAACATCATCATTATTCTTAAAGATCCTCGGCAGTCCATCCACATTTGTGACCAGTCATACTGTCAAACATTACTCGCCCACTATAGCAATAGTGTCATTTAAATATAGAAACACTGTCAATAAACTTCATTAAACTCTGACAACTATATTGATTTGTTTTGTCAGTCCAAGTCAAATTTTTTCAAGTATTCGTTTTTGGCTTCTAATATTTTGTATTTGTTCAAATAAATGAAAATAAATCAAGTATATACTTTTCTTTACATACTCAGCCTTTAATGAATGAGGTTAATAAAAGTACATTTTCATGATCAGAATGTGTGTTCAGTAAACTCAACACTGATTGGCTGATGACACACAGTCTCCTGTGATTCAATAATCAAATGTTGGAGATTTGTTCTTACTAAATGATGTTAATTATGTAGAAAGTCTTCAGTGTGTCTCAGGAGTACAGCTGTGAATGATGCAGATAGAAAGAGAGAATATTTGACCAGAATCCTCACAGTCTTCATTCATTCATTACTCAACTAGACTGAACAAACTCTCTCCTCTGAGTTCACAGAGAGGTGACGGGACACCACGGAATACATCCGAAAGAAACAACAGGAACCTTTTATTGAGCTTTGCAATATGTTTCTTTTTCCCCTTTAGAGCGGTATGAGATCATTAAAGTGCTTTCATAAGCTCTTCTGTGTGTGCGTGCGTGCGTGCGTGCGTGCGTGTGTGTGCATGGTCAAATGTCCCCACAAGAATAGTCAAATTTAAAATCTGCAACAGCCCATATAAGGTTAATAGCTTCATAAACTTACTACATATAATTTTCTATAAATATGATCATTGTAAAATATGCTAGAGTAGGTCTCAGGGGCCGTTTATACAGCAACATTTTTGCGTTTTGACTGTTTGTTTACACAAAAACTGTGTGTTGAGGGACTGAAACAGGTTTCAAAGTGCATGTTTTTTAAATCGCTTCCATATAAACTGTGAAAACACTGACATCATGTTACAGTACTGCAGCTTACAGTACTGTGTGTTTGTGCCTATCAACAGATTTGTTTATATTTCTCCAGTAGATTTACAGCAACACTATAGGAGACACATTATTTACATTCACCAGAATCTAAACACATGTATACCTTGATAAAGGCTATTAAAGCTGTATATGCACATGTGCGCAGGTGTATAAAGTGACATCACCATCCACTGGCCTGGCATAAATAATACCGCGTTTTTACTGGTTTTCTCGGATCCAGATCGTTTTGACAATGCTGTTGTGTGTACCTGAAGCTTTTTAGAAGCGCAAAAGAAAAACTGTTGTCTTCTCAATCATTGTTGTGTAAATGTACAGTCAGTCTCATCTCTGGTGTGTGTTTGATTTCTCATTCCTCATGTATTTTTCACTGGAGTAAATCTCTTGACTGTATTAGTGAAGTTTCCTACTAAGATGATGTTGTTTTCTCCACACGGACCCTCAAATAACTTTACTGACATTAGCAGTTTCACATCATGAAATCAATGTCATCTCATCCACACATTCTGTTTAATCACTGCAGCTCATCACTAAGAATAAAAAATGCTTTCTTTACCAAATATTTCATAAAAAAAGATTACAGAATCTATGGAAGCTTTAGTGTGTGAGGTTTGGGATCTTTGGCTAACACATGCACTCTTAAGTGAAAATGAAAAATTATTTTTAACACCTTGTTAGGTTTCTTTTATAGATTAACAGATTTCTCTCTCTCATTATCATTCCCACTTGTGAGAAAGACTTCATTAACCCGCTGGTTTAATTATGAAGGTGTTAAAATGTAAGTAATAAAAAACAGAGCGAGACGGACAGATGCTGCGACATGATTTTACAGTTACTTTATTAAAAACTATTTAAAAAACAAAACTGAAATGAAATGAAATTAATGTACTGAAAGTCATTGTAAGGGATTCTCCAGACTGACCTAAAAACTGTTTCTGTAAAGTGATGGAGGAAGCTGAAAACGTCCCTGTGAATCTGACTGATCTGATTCTCAGAAGACAAGAAACCACTAAACTAGGTCCTGATTCATTTATAAGAAACGCAGTCTGTGTGAGATATGAGACAGCAAACTCTAAACACACTTTACAGCAGAGATGCTGCTTTCACCCACAGGTGCTTTAATGCTTCAAAGACTCTCAAGATCAGACTCTTATAATCCAGAAGACTCCAGAAGTCCAGAACATTCTCTATACAGATTCGTCATTAGACCATTACATGCAGTAGATCTTACTTTAATGGGCCAAATGGTTTTATAAAACTTCATTTCCAGCTTTATTTCAGGAGATGTGTCAGTATTCACATCCATCATTGCAGCGTGACTCGCAGCATGACTTTATTTCTCAGCAGTTTTTCACTTCGGCTGTATTTCATTTCCAAATTACACAAACCTGACAGCCATTCAAAACATGTGATGAAATACACATAAACAACACATAAATCACCAATCTTTCATTTTATTGCAGTGGATGTCGTGTCAGTGCTGAGAGCTTTAAAGAGCGTGAGGTCTGGGCCAATGAGCCACTCAATGATGTCACATGTGATCAGGTTCTGTTAAGCTTGAAGTTCTTGATTTAGAAACATTGAAAATATTTCAGCTGAAGGCGAATAAGACCTATATTTTTATTAAATACCTATATTTAGATCTTGTGCTTAATATAAATATCTTATGACCTGAAGCTGTTGCACTTTTAGAGTATTTAAAGAAAGCATGCACGCACACACAGAGTATTACACTCATTTACTGTCCCCATCCTGTCTTAATAAAGAGAGTCCATACACACGAACACACTGTAATTGTTGTAATAGTGTGTGTGTGTGTGTGTGTGTGTGTGTGTGT
Source organism: Oreonectes daqikongensis (assembly GCA_026939265.1). NCBI lineage: Eukaryota > Metazoa > Chordata > Actinopteri > Cypriniformes > Nemacheilidae > Oreonectes > Oreonectes daqikongensis. The sequence continues at coordinate 13,533 of JAOTQM010000556.1, forward strand.
TCTGGTGAATCCCGTAGGGTTGCCTAATGCATAATGGATGAGTTGTGTTAAAAAGGTGAAAGGTTTATCATACATAATACTGCGGTAAAGATCTCATCACATCTAATGAAGACGTCCCTCCTTCTGTGTGTGTGTGTGCATTCGTGTGTGTGTTAAATAAACACATAAGAGAAGCTTTAGCACTAAACAATTTATATACCATAAATTCACTGGTCACGTATTCTTTATTCATATTATTTTTGACATTTTATAATAATAGTAAATTCCTCAAATCACAACACAGATGTAACTGAAAACCTGTTCTATCATTTTCAGTGAATTTACAGATATTTTACAGTATTCAGTTTAAGTCTCTTTTGATCTCTTATTCACTGATTTTTCTTTATTATTCAGTCCAATCCATTTTAAATTTATTTGTTAAATAATATTTTAGTTCAATAATGAAAGACAAATGAGAAGGAGGCGTGTTTACATTAAATATAATGCAGTGAAATAGACAATCAGGTGTATCACCTTCCTAATATTGTGTTGGTGGCACTTTTGCAGCCCCATACACAACAAACTGTGATGCTCTGTGTATTCTGACAGCTTTCTATCAGAACCAGCATGAAGTTCTTCAGCAGTTTGAGCTTCAGTAGCTCATCTGTTAGATTAAACCACACAGGTCAGCATTCGCTCCCCACATGCATCAATCATGAACCTGTCAACGCTTCACCACTGTTCCTTCCTTTAGATAGATACTGACCACTGCACACTGGGGACATCCACAAGATACTGACCACTGCACACTGGGAACATCCACAAGATACTGACCACTGCACACTGGGAACATCCACAAGATACTGACCACTGCACACTGGGGACATCCGCAAGATACTGACTACAGCACACTGAGAACATCCACAAGATACTGACCACTGCACACTGAGAACATCCACAAGATACTGACCACTGCACACTGGGACATCAACAAGATTCTGACCACTGCACACTGGGGAGATCCACAAGATACTGACCACTGCACACTGGGAACATACACAAGATACTGACCACTGCACACTGAGAACATCCACAAGACACTGACCACTGCACACTGAGAACATCCACAAGACACTGACCACTGCACACTGAGAACACACACAAGATACTGACCACTGCACACTGAGAACGTCCACAAGATACTGACCACTGCACACTGAGAACATCCACAAGATACTGACCACTGCACACTGGGACATCAACAAGATTCTGACCACTGCACACTGGGGAGATCCACAAGATACTGACCACTGCACACTGGGAACATACACAAGATACTGACCACTGCACACTGAGAACATCCACAAGATACTGACCACTGCACACTGAGAACATCCACAAGATACTGACCACTGCACACTGAGAACATCCTCAAGATACTGACCACTACACACTGAGAACATCCACAAGATACTGACCCCTGCACGCTGAGAACATCCACAAAATACTGACCGCTGCACACTGAGAACATCCACAAGATACTGACCGCTGCACACTGAGAACATCCACAAGATACTGACCACTGCACACTGAGAACATCCACAAGATACTGACCACTGCACACTGAGAACATCCACAAGATACTGACCACTGCACACTGAGAACATCCACAAGATACTGACCACTGCACACTGAGAACATCCACAAGATACTGACCACTGCACACTGAGAACATCCACAAGATACTGACCACTGCACACTGAGAACATCCACAAGATACTGACCACTGCACACTGAGAACATCCACAAGATACTGACCACTGCACACTGAGAACATCCACAAGATACTGACCACTGCACACTGAGAACACCCACAAGATACTGACCACTGCACACTGATAACACACACAAGATACTGACCACTGCACACTGAGAACGTCCACAAGATACTGACCACTGCACACTGAGAACGTCCACAAGATACTGACCACTGCACACTGATAACACACACAAGATACTGACCACTGCACACTGAGAACGTCCACAAGATACTGACCACTGCACACTGAGAACATCCACAAGATACTGACCACTGCACACTGAGAACATACACAAGATACTGACCACTGCACACAGAGAACATACACAAGATACTGACCACTGCACACTGAGAACATCCACAAGATACTGACCACTGCACACTGAGAACATACACAAGATACTGACCACTACACACTGAGAACATCCACAAGATACTGACCACTGCACACTGAGAACATCCACAAGATACTGACCACTGCACACTGAGAACATCCACAAGATACTGACCACTGCACACTGAGAACATCCACAAGATACTGACCACTGCACACTGAGAACATCCACAAGATACTGACCACTGCACACTGAGAACATCCACAAGATACTGACCACTGCACACTGAGAACATACACAAGATACTGACCACTACACACTGAGAACATCCACAAGATACTGACCACTGCACACTGATAACACACACAAGATACTGACCACTGCACACTGAGAACATCCACAAGATACTGACCACTGCACACTGAGAACATCCTCAAGATACTGACCACTGCACACTAGGAACATCCTCAAGATACTGACCACTGCACACTGAGAACATCCTCAAGATACTGACCACTACACACTGAGAACATCCACAAGATACTGACCGCTGCACGCTGAGAACATCCACAAAATACTGACCGCTGCACACTGAGAACATCCACAAGATACTGACCGCTGCACACTGAGAACATCCACAAGATACTGACCACTGCACACTGAGAACATCCACAAGATACTGACCACTGCACACTGAGAACATCCACAAGATACTGACCACTGCACACTGAGAACATACACAAGATACTGACCACTACACACTGAGAACATCCACAAGATACTGACCACTGCACACTGATAACACACACAAGATACTGACCACTGCACACTGAGAACATCCACAAGATACTGACCACTGCACACTGAGAACATCCTCAAGATACTGACCACTGCACACTAGGAACATCCTCAAGATACTGACCACTGCACACTGAGAACATCCTCAAGATACTGACCACTACACACTGAGAACATCCACAAGATACTGACCGCTGCACGCTGAGAACATCCACAAAATACTGACCGCTGCACACTGAGAACATCCACAAGATACTGACCGCTGCACACTGAGAACATCCACAAGATACTGACCACTGCACACTGAGAACATCCACAAGATACTGACCACTGCACACTGAGAACATCCACAAGATACTGACCACTGCACACTGAGAACATCCACAAGATTCTGACCACTGCACACTGAGAACATCCACAAGATACTGACCACTGCACACTGAGAACATCCACAAGATACTGACCACTGCACACTGAGAACATCCACAAGAGCTGCAGTTTTGGAGATGCTCTGATCCAGTCGTCTAGCATCACAGTCTGATCCTTGTCAAACTCGCTCTAATCCTCACGCTTACCAATGTTTCATGGTTCTAACACATCAACTTTCAGGACAAAATGTTCACTTCCTGCCTAATATATCCCCCCGACTAATAGATGCTGTGATGAAGAGATAACTTGTGTTATTCACTTCACCTGTCAGTGATCATAATGTTAGGCCTGATCGGTGTATAGCACAGTTTAATCTGCATGCAGTGAGCGAATACAACATTTGTGTATGTTTTTCATTCTATATTAGTGACAAACAGTGTGACCATTGGAATGATCTCAGCCTCTTTCAGACTCACTCAGGTGATGTGACATTGCTCATAGAGTTGAGTTTCAGAATGATGGATCAGACCCTGGAGAACATGAGCAGATTGATCTGTTTTAACACACACACACACACACACACACACACACACACATTTACACAATCCATACAGAATATTTACAGATATTCCATAGACTTCTATTGTTTTTAAACACAAAGTCATTAACAGTAGAACTAAACACTAGAACTTTACAAATTTTAACTTTATTTAATATTTCTTTATTTGCGTGTGTGTGTGTGTGTGTGTGAGAAATAATGAGTTATTGTGTCCTTACCCCCCCTGCAATCCCCAAAACCCAATTAAATAAATGTGTGTGTTTGGCTATATACTTTTGAAATAAAAAATGTTGAAATGCGAGGGTTTGCTCATGTGTTGAGGGTTTCTATATTTTTGAATGTGTGTGTGGCTCTAGAAAACTTCATCATGTTGATTGAACAGCCGTCTGTGTTTGAGATTCAGATGTTTGAGGGCAGAATGACAACAGAATTAACAAACCGTTTCATGTCAGATTCTGTAAGAACTCTTGCACGTCTCTGTCACAGATCTGTTCATGACAAACTCACATAACAACAGCTCAACAGCCAATCACGTTTACATTTTATATACGTTTTTGTGATGTCACTGTGATGTCATACTGAACTCAAGATGTCACTCTCCTCTTACAGCACAATTAAGGTCAGCTGGTTATTTTTTCTTTATGGCTATGACCAATTTGATCATTAAGAACATGAAAATTATTTTCAATTTAAAATTGCGATTGAACTTGTATTTGTTTCTGTTCTAGTTTACAAATGAGTTTTTATATTTAAACAAACATTCATGAAAGTTATCATGGGATGTTTTATTAGATTAATTGATGAGATATTAGTTTTCTTAAAGAGACAGTGCATCATAATGACAGACAAACAACAGTAAGGTCAGAAAGAGAATGTTTTATAATCTGTAAGGCCCACGGCTCTCTTCTTCTCTTCTCTTCTCTTCTCTTCTCTTCTCTTCTCTTCTCTTCTCTTCTCTTCTCTTCTCTTCTCACGCACGCACGCACGCACGCACGCACGCACACACACACACTTTAATATATTTGCAAATGTCTGTGGAAATGATGCCACTCCAGACAGCAGCTACAGAATATTAAAACTCCCGCTCACTTCTCACTTTTCTCTGTCTTTTATTTACTTTGCTGTTTGTCAAGGGAAGCAGATAAAGCGTTTAATATCCGAGAACCTTCACATCAATTAATATTTTACTCGTATTATATCTCATAATATCCAACGTGTATCTCTGAACTTTCACATGGAATTAACATCAAAGCGATCGAGATGCCCGTCACGCAAACGCCAACAGAGAATTTCAAACAGAAACGTGTCACTTCCTGCCAAATGAACAGCAGGGCATCGCTTGCTTTCTGATATCAGAAACACGCACACATGCACGCACGGGCACAAACACACTGTAGTCCTATGTTTATTGTGCATATGAAGTGAATTCTCCCGTATGTGTTGTACAGGTGCTTGTGTGTTTTGTGTTAAGTTTATAATCAAATATTTGTGAGCTGTCACATCTGTTAGTGCTGCAAACAGAACAATGATATTTCATCCAAAACAGCACCATAAACATTGAGGTGAAGTCATTCTTTCTCTTCTCTTAAGCTCATAACTCATAACGTGTGTTTGTTTGCAATATAATATAAATCTGTTTCTCATGTGAGAAGCGATGTTTTTTCAGTATTTACGCTGTGAATCCAGAGTAGACGCAGAGGTGATGCGGTGACTTGAGTTTGTTCCTCACACAAAGCTTTCTGTAAGTCGCGCTTTAAAGCGTCTTTAATGCATCCCATCATCAAAGCTCTTGTGTTTCTCTGGATTCATGTTAATTGGCAGATGAACGTCAGTTTTTCACACCTGAATGTTTCTCTCGGGTCCCAGCAGAGAACATCCAAATCTGCCGAGAGCTGAAGGGATTTTACCTTCAATCCAATATCCCACATCTAAAGGATGGCCGTGTCCCACTTGGCATACTTATACTGTGAACTGAAAGTGTGCAGGTGATGGGAAATTTCATTCGTACTTCATTCTCATGAGAGTTTCGATGCTATGCGTAAACAAGACTATAACATTGTAGCATTAAAACACTTGTGTAAGAACTCATGAAGCATCATACAAATAAAGAATCATAGATTATTGAAAATAGAATTATTGCACTGACTGGAGGCATGAAATATTTGTGAGATCTCATTTTCCTGAGTGGCATTTTTCCTACCGGTTTTTGTTTGGTATCTCAAGCTGTGCAGGAGCGCATTGATCTTAGAGGGATTTTAATGGGCTTCAATGGCAATCTGGCAACCCAGATTGCAGGCAATGAGTTGTCCAATGCCTGTTTGTTCAGGCTACAGTCTGGTAATTTATGCTAATTTATGCGAGGTTGGTCTTATATAGCATTGGGCAGAGACAGGTTTTATTTGCATTTCTGAAGTCTGCTTCAAACACAAACTAACTGCATTTATTTTCATTATTTGGGAATGAATTGGTCATTAGTGAGGCAAAGCTGAAGTACATTAGTTTGACTTCTCTGCACACAAACACAGTCACATCAGCTGAAGTTTTTACTGCCGCAGTTTTAAAGGAGTTGGTCTGTGCGTCAGAGAGAGTTTTTTACTTGCTTTAACAAATATAAGACAACTGTGAAAAAATCATTGCATTGAATACATTTCCTTGCTTTGGTTTAGTGGAGATATTAAAGTCCCAGCATACAGAATGGAACCGTAAATGTTCACCTCAATGCACCAAATGTGAATCATCTGTAAGGCAGAGTGTGACGTTCAAGTGCTTTAAGTTTACATTTGACAGACGCTTTTATCCAAAGCGACTTACATTACGTTGTACTATACATTTGTACATTTTGTATAGTAAGCAAGTGGGGGTTAGGTGTCTTGCTCAAGGGCACCTCAGCTGTTACCCACCAGCCCTGAGAATCAAACCAGCAACCTTCTGATCATGAGTCCAACTCTCTAACCACTGGACCACAACTGCCCTAGTCATGATGATGTTGAAGTTAAAGATTTTTTGTGTGCAAACAGCGTGATGCTAAACTGCACAGGATTATGTGTCATTGATATCTGCAACGCAACATTGATTTATTATTAAACCATTAAACGAAGCACGTGTGATGGTAACAGTGATGTTTGTGTTAGTAAACACAGCTAATAACAAACACCAAGAATGAGCCGTGTTTGTCGGATTGATTTTCTCTCAGTTTATCGACAAACCGAACGGCCGTGTGTTTATTGATGTGATGTCATTGTTTCTAGTGTAATTATGGGCTGTGGAGAGCGAGAGCGCGGACAGACATGTTTCTCACATTCTTTGTTTGGTTGTTTTTCGGGTTTTATTTTTGGCAGCGCTGCTCTGCTTCTGACCTTCATAAGTTGCTTGTTTTGGGCATGTGGAGGCGTTTCTGCTGAGCATTACACTTCTGCTAAACATCAGAGACATCGAATGACCAACGGCTGCTAAACAGAATTCAATACGTCCAGCGCGCGGGCACACAATTACTGCAGCACATCTATTCGGAGCGTCTTCACACACCGCTGCAGAGAAGAAGAAGAAGAAGAAGAAAGATCATCTGCTGATCTCATTAAAATATCCTCACACACCGGCCTCAGTGTTTCGCTGAACTGTGTTGGGAAGCAATTTTAAAACTGTAGCTTTCCAAAATACGAAGTGCTCATAACTTACACTACAGTCAAGCTGACATTTTACCAAAGAAACTCAAACTCTGTTCCTGGACTCCCTGCAGATACACGAGCGTGGATTTCTCTCTATTCAAACACACGGATTCAATGCATCTGCTCATAGTGAAGTATTAAAAACCTGAAGCAAGTGATAAAAGATTCATTTCAAATATCTGCACTGCTGGATGTCCTGATAACCACAATCTAGCAATGAATAGTGGTTTGACTGCTTAGTTCTGGTTAGCACGTTCTCTCATTGATGGTCATTCAACTCTGTAATCTAAAATCTATTCTTAATGAATTCTCAAAGAAATATTTAGCATTTGGTAGTTGTTGTACTAATGTGTGTTTGTTTGATGATGTAGAATAATTTGTGTTCATATAGAGAGGAGCAGATGTACCTAAAGTAATGTCCCAGTAACATCACAGATGTAAAACATTCACTTTCTGTTCTATGGCTATGAAAGAGGTTCTGGAGGTTTACTTTCACATTTATTCAGACAGTGTGCACGCTTGTGATGACGTACTGTACCCTGTGGAGCCTTTCTAACATATCATCTGTAATGGTGGGTTCACACCAAACATGTTCCTCGCGAAAAAGTGATGTCTCAATTTATTTACTTTCAAGTTAATAAATGATGAAATGAATCTTAAAAACAAATTCTACACGTATCATTTTCAAATCTCACACTCGATATAAATTATTATTATAGTCTTACTGTAGTAAATCAGGGTAAAGTGAGGACATGGTTTTGCTCAGCAAATGTCTACTCAAGTGTCTTTTACATTTTGGCAGATGCTATTACATTGCATTCTACATTCTACATGTTTTTGTGAGTATGTGCAATCCCTGGGATCAAACCCATGACTTTGGTGTTGCTAGCGCCATCATCTAACCACTGAGCTACAGGAAAGCCTCATATTCAGCAGCTCAAGAAAATAATGTTCTGTCTCATTCAGTGATTCATGTATCCGCTGGTGTTGTGAAGTGAGATGAGTTCATTTCTCTCCGTCTCCTCCTACAACACTTGAGACGCTGTAATCTTCTATTATAAGGCCATTAGTTTAGCACGGCTTGATGTCTTATTATCTCTAATTGGCCCGTCATGAACTGTAATGAATTAACCGTGTTACTGAATGACGGGGTGGATCTTCGGCTCTGTGACGGCAGTTCTTAGGAACATTTCTCTACATGTCACATGAAAACAGATGCAGAGACTCTTCGTGTCGAAATTCAACAACACGTGAGAATCGTCTGCGCTTTTTTCTAAAAGTGATTTCTGCGCTTTGAACTCTTCATGCATTATGAATGTATCATCATTAAACATTCACTCATTTTATTTCAGCCGTTATAAATGATCTCGCTTATTTTAATCACAGCGTCTCACAAACGACAGAATAAAACTGTCTGTCTGTTTCATACAGAGATGGATACAAGTGTCTGTCTGTTTGTCTAAGGCCTTTATTCTGAAGTTTCACTGTTGTACTCTGTGTAAAAGAATCTGTGTCTGAATTATTCTGAAATGGAGTAAATCTGAGGTCATTAAACAGATTATGTAATAATCTGACCCCAGAACAGTCTGTATCTCTCACCGCTTCTGAAGCACATCTCACACTTGTGTGACATCTTTTGGGACAAACCAAAAGTTGTATTTATTGAAATACTTTGCACTGATGTTTAAGAGTAGCCTACATATATTGATAAGAGTATAGGGTTATTTATATTTCTTGAATGGGAAAGAACCTTTTCTAGTTGTATTGTGCTGTGGCCGGTCTTATTTACACGTGTGTTAGAAATAAATGACAGAGAGGAAGTGACAAATACAGTAACAGAAAGTCTTAAAGCATTCCCGCAGCGGCGATCTGGCCGGTGTCTCGCTGACGGACGCCAGAGCGTTTGCCAGCACTGCTTCACAAATGTGTTGAGAATGTTTTACCACCTACAGCGGCTGAGAACATCCCACACGCAAACACACGGACGGACGCACGCACACGCACGCATGCACGCAAACACACGGACGGACGGACGCACACGCACGCATGCACGCAAACACACGGACGGACGGACGCACGCACGCAAACACACGTATGTTAACTTCCTGATTTACAACCGCTAGTCACTTAAGATTATGACTGTTAACTGAACTCTAGTGCTGAAAGTGTTTTTGCTATGATGTAGTTGTTATCTTGAGGTTGTGAATCATGATGATGCTTTGAGTTTTAAACTGTTTCTCACTGCTAAGTGTTTAGATTCATTTTCAGCTTTTGTGATCATCCCACCTTACAGATCTCGAGTTTTCACACACATACATGATGAGAAACTCAGAGTTTACATTTACAATCCCACAGGACACTCTGAGAAATAAACACATTCGACATTTCCATTGAGTTAACCTTGACTAAAACATGAGATAAAATGAGAATAAATAGATATTGTGATGTGTGTTTATCAGACTATAGAGTTAGTGTGAGTCAGACATGAGATGGAAATGAGAATAAAGTCACATGAGACAGAGATGTTGTTCAGTGTGCTCTGTGTCAGGTTTACCTGACAGTGTTTAGTGTTGAATGTGTGTTATTATCATGAATTATTCAATCATCCACCTGCTGTAATATTCATGTTGTTCATTTATTATTCATGTTAATCATTAGTCACATAATGACTGCTTGACTTTACACACATCTCAGTGTCTCTGGCCGTCTCTGCATACTGAACCAAATGCGTTTGTTCTGAAGAGAGCAAGACTTGACAAAAAAATGTTATAAAATATAGTAATATACAGGGCCGTGCACAGGGGGGTGTCACTGCCCTTTTCTTCGTTCGTTCCGCACCAACCCCCCCCCCCTCGAACGGGCATTGGTTGCGTTAGCAAGATATTTTCGCGACTAATGAAACGCGCCTTGTCAACAATTTAAGCACCTGCCCCTCAAAATGTCTGTGCACGGCACTGGTAATATAAGCTTTAATACAAGTGTGTGCATGCGTGTGCGTGTGTGCATGTGACCAGAAGGTGTTGGATAAAAAGCAGAAACCCCGAGCTGTTCATGACAGAACATCTTACATCCTCCTACAGACGGACAGACAGACAGCAATAACAATAGACAGAAAGTCACAGATATTGTGAAAAAAAAAAAAAAAAAAAAAGAATTTACCCCTATTTTTCCTTTTCTAATGTTCTCTATATACTTGCTTATACTATCTTGACGTTGTATTTGAAACCTTGTATTACTAGCACCTCTCGTGAATATTGCTTACTTAGACGAATCGCTTGCTGTTTTCCTCAATTGTAAGTCGCTTTGGATAAAAGCGTCTGCCAAATGAATAAATGTAAATGTAAATGTAAATATTGATGGAAAGACAGACAGACACATGGACAGACATACAGAGAGACAGATGTGCATTACAGTATTTTATACTGCTTACCTTGTGTTCCCATCACATTTTAGTGGGTTGAACAAGTGAATCCAGTTTTTGATTTGTGTTGTGATCTGTAGTCCAGTGATAGACATCACATTCATTCATTTGATTCTGTCCACAGCTTTACTCATGTGAACGGTTGGTCGGGTTGTGAGTTCTGTTTGATGTTAAAGATACCGATGCTTCTGTTCTCTGATCAGGTGCTCCAAACCAGACGTGTGAGGACTGAATTACACTAGACACCTAGATCCTCTCATGTCCTTCTAAATCTGCATCTGTATACTTTTGCAGAATACAACAGTTGATCATTTAATGCATATCTGAAAGAAAGTAAGAAAGAAAGAAAGAAAGATTGAAAATGATGACAGATTTTTCTTTGCTGAAGTGTTGCTTTAATATCTGTCATGAGAAAGATGAGACTGTGAGACATGAAATGTCCTTGTTGGGTGAATTAGAACATAAAGTCCGACATGAAGAGACTTCTGCCATCTGACAACTGTTATTTACATCACATCACGTCAAGAGACGTCCGTCTAACAGAAGAGTCAATCTGAGAGAGACAGACGGAGAGAGAGAATCTATTCTCTGAAATCTCAACATGTCTTTGTTTCATTTAAAGAAAGATGTGGAAGATATTGCATTGAAAGAAAACATGCTTCATTTAAATTATATTCTGTCCTCAAAATCTAATAATTTCCCTTCTAAAGAAAATGTTTGAGATATTAGATGTTTTTCATTTGCTATATTTTCTTATTCTGCTGCACTGTAAAAAAGAAATGTGGTTTTAACTTAAAAAATAAGGAACCTGGCTGCCTTCAAATTTAGAATTACTTCAACTTGAAAATATTAGTTAACATAACGAGTTTGCATGAAATTCATTAATTATGTTTTAAGCTGAATGAACTCAACATTTTACTTGCAGCCAGGTTACTTTTTTTAAGTTAACCAAAAAAAAATATTTTTTTACAGTTCTGTTTCATCAATGTAGTAGAATCTGTTATGATATGTTTTAATCAACCGGATCTCATGAAATGTGTATAAATAACACGCTAGGTGCAAACTCGTAAAATAAGTACGCCAAATTGCAATTTTACGTGTATATCTACGCCAATGTTTGCATGGAAATGATACGGAGAGCGGCCATCTTGAAACATACATAAAGAGGAAACACTGAAATAATTCAAGTAATAACATTAGGTTTAGGCTTTAGGTTAGGGGAGAGGTTAATAAGACAAATATGCATGCACGCTAAAATTGGCGTATATATACACGTAAAATTGCAATTTGGCGCACTTATTTTACAAGTTTGCACCTAGCGTGTTTTTTATATGCATTTCATGAAACCGGGTTTGTTTTAATAGTGCTGGCATTAATGTTTCTGTCCTTCAGTACAGTTTAATTATTAAATCTGATGTCAAACGCTTTTAAATGAATTCTGTTGTAAAGTTTCTGCATCATTAAAGCGAGTAACAGCAGAAAGTCTTTCTCGCTTTAGTTTGATAATGACTCAAGAGAAGATGCTACAAATATAAACTTCTTCACTTTACTTTTTTGTCCCTTTGGATTTACTAGCAAATCTTTACACACACAGAAGAGCAATTGAGTCTGTCTGCTGCCGACTGAAGTTCACTTCCAGAGATTCGTTTTTTTATCAGCTGATTTACATGAACATGATGCATTTGACAGACAGTTTTAATGTCCCTTACATTCACACTTCATCTGTACGTGTGAAACCACATGACAGCTTTAACATCAAACACTCTTCAGTGGGAAAATAATCTTAAACACCCCATCGGATCAGAACTACAGCTCTGGGATTTTCCCTCAATATCTGTATGCGGGTTTACTCTTAAAACATGAACTTTAAGCAAATAGGGCACATTTCATCCTGATTCTGAGTAACATTTATAAGTAATAAATCACTTTAAGAACTGTGATGTAATGATCTGTTAGTGAGGCTGAATGTTAGAGAAGAGGTTTTTCTTTTAGAGACGGTAGTTTAATAAGTGTGCTGTGTGTTCGACAGACGTCTCTGACTGTTGTGATGTTTTTTCATATGAAAAAAAAAAGCGTTGAAAGCGTTGTGCTTTTAAGATGCCTTGTCAAGTTAAAAATAGCTCTTTCAAATACACGTCTTCTGCATTGTTTTAATCTAGTGGTGCCGTGGTAAGAAAGATGAACAGCAGTCTGGATACACACGGCTTCATTAAAACTCACTGCTTGTTAATCCCACTAGATAATGATGAAAATATGCAGATTTACACCTTCATTCTTTACACTCACAATCTCTGAAGACGCTGTGTGTGTGTGAGAGAGAGAGAGAGAGAGAGAGAGAGAGAGAGAGAGAGAGAGAGAGAGAGAAAATAGGTCACAAAGATGCTGAATATCTGCTGTGACTCCAATATCTGTTTAATAAGAGAAGAGGAGGAGGAACATTCCCCCATCAGGGACAAACTCAAGAAGTTTATGAGAACAAGTCATGCACATATTCTACAAACACTGATATTTTTCATTTATAAAGCCGTAAAGCAGGTTGTGTAGAATAATGTTATGTGTTGTCATTTACAGTAATGTCATCTGTAGATCAAACTGTTGTTTTGCATTGAATATAGTTCTGTGTGTGTTCACTGTTGTTCACCGAAGAAATACATGAGAAATGAAGCATTTTCATACATTCAAGTTGTGTTTGATCAGATATTTCCCTGCTGACACACTTGTGTTTTATTAAGTGTTAAAGTGACTCATAGTGTTCTGAATCCACCCACCGGATCTTCATTTCATCTATTTCTGTGTTCTGAATAAGAAAGAAAACTGAAACGGCACGAGGGCTTTTGCTGTAAATGCACAGAAAAAACTGTGAATGGGACATTATGTCAATAATCTACAAATGAGTCTGACTCCAGCTGATATTTGATGTGGTTTGGATGATGTTTGTCTGAAGTCCAGTGGTAGTTGTGGAGGAAAATTCGCCAAAGTGTTTTAATGTCATGTGTAAAGCTGAAGCGTATGTTTCATTTATAAACTGTTACAGTGTTGTGGGGATATTTCATATGATTTTGGTGGTGTGGTCGCTCACTGAACATTTGCATTACAATGAGCGCTGGAGTTTGCTGCTGGAAGATAATAATTCTGAGTTTGTCAATGAAAGATGAAATGTTTACTCATTTTGAGTCGCCTGTGGCTGTGATGCTTCATGCTTCTAAAAACTGAAATGAATCCTGTACTGAAGATATATATGTGTGTGTGTGTGTGTGTGTGTGTGTGTGTTTGTGTGTGCTCTCAGATGCCTTTTAACAGAATACACATGAGTCTTAATATCTGTCCAACAACAACAACAACTGAAAGGTATATATTAAGTAATTCCTTTGTAAATGTTCATATGTTCGTTTTTTTATATGTAGGGTTGTAAAGATTTTCACTGCTCAGAAAATATCACGGTTGGACAGTTTCACAGTATATGTTGTTAAAAAAATATTCTCATTATTATCATCTATTATAACAAAAATTAAAGAATGAAAGAAAAAAAATCTTGTACAATTACTTTCTTATAAAAATCTTTTTTTATGTAAGTTTCTTACGTGTAAAATGTAATCAAACAAAAACAATTGATTAAAACACAGACAAAATAATATTACATACACATAATATTTTTATATACGTTTTATTATTATTAATAATGCATATACTATACAAGTGATACATTTGTAAAGAACTTTTGTAATTTTACAGTATATTTGTGTTTTAATGGCTTTTATTTAAACCGAACTTTTATTTTGACGCGTTGTAGTGAAGTAACGTTAGTGAAGTTTCAGCTTTTCTTGAATAAAATGCTAAAATATTTAAATATGGCGCTCATTTATTCAGAGAACAAGCAGATTATATATTTATATAGCAGTCTATTTGAACTTTAGTATTCATAGAAAAGAACTAAGTGGAAGTGCTTCCGTGCAGTCCAGCTCTTTTATTCATCCATTCAATTGCGCGGGTTTCGTGTCATCAGCGCGTAAATTCCGTGTTCATGACTGGATTCTGGGATTCCCTCTGAATAACAGATTAATCATATAAACATCAGTGTGTGATGATGATGATGATGATGATGATGATGGAGGTCATACAGCGTTATGTGTCAAGCAGGTGAGATTCTCCATATGATTTATTACAGCTGCAGACAACATCAGTTTTAAAGAGTTTAGTGTAAGTTACACTTCAGGCCAGTGAAGCGAAGTGTTCATGCAGTTTGTGTTTAGATTGTAATGTGTACGGTTTGATCAGCTCAGTGCGTGCGTGATGTGATTGTGTAGCGTGTGACAGATGTTTACTGTCTTCATTTATGTTCATTATGAACAGCTGTAATGTAATTGACTGTAATTCAGAAATGATTGTCCAATTCCAGGCTGGTGAAATATAAGTCCAATACGATCAAACTCATGTTTACAATATAATAACAGTTTAGACAGCATATACATGTACAGTAGTTCTCAAGTCATTGACTGTCTATCTTTCTGAACGTTATATAATTGCAGTTTAATAATTCGTGCAGTTTTACAGACTCATTAGCACATGCGCACCTGCTTCCTATCGTGTGAAACTGATCTCAGATCAGCGTCTCTCCTCCACACACACGTACCTGTAAAATAACACTGAAGAGTTTCATGTGCCAACTAATACCTTTCAGATGAATGTATCTAAAAAATATTTTAAAATAATATTCAGGCCTATTTTTTATTTGAAGTCAATTAAGAGAAATGTTTTAATAGTTTTAGTTACCAATACGAAATAGGTCTGCAAACAGTTGCTTGACACGTGAGGATTATTGTTGTTGAAGACAGAAATGAGGTTAAAGTCTCTGGATCAGTGAGGATCTGTAATACACGTCAGTGCTGTAAATGTCATTCTCAACATTTAACGCTGTTTTACTTAAATGTCAATGTGTCTTTTAAATTCTGGCCTGCAGTTTGGACTTGAAACGCTCTACAGTACAAACTTTATAATAACCCCATAGACACGCTCACACAGATCATGTTTAGTGTGATAGATTTCTGTCAGTGCATTATGTTTAATGATGGAAAACAGCGTGTGTGCGGTGAAGAGAATAGTTGTGTCAGAGACGAGGTCAAAGGTCACAACAGAGAAGAGTTCATTAAGCTTCTGTAAGAGATCAACATTCATAACATCAGCGTACAGAAGAGCTGAACCTCACGCTCATATGACAGGAACATTCGTCACGTCCCACTGCCTTATAACACACACACACACACACACACACACACACACACACACACACACACACACACACACACACACACACACACACACACACACACACACACACACACACACACTCATTCTGTTAGAATAAATGGTATTAGTGTGAGATTTACTCTGAGCCGCTGAGATTTTCTTATCGTTTGTCTGCTGTTTTCTGTCTTGATTTGGGTTTTTAAGAGGAGAATGTTGTTGCTCAGATGTTGTTCTTTCACAGCTCAGGAGATCTGATGGTGTTGTGTTCCATTTCCAAATCAACTTAGTCTCATATTTCTAAAAACAGAATGACATGAGAGTGGAGTCTGGAGGTGTAAATGAATGTAGATTGTAGAGGTCAAATAATCTGGATTTGAGTAAATTTGATGAGAAAGGTTTGAGTTCATATTAAAATCTTCAATAATATTGACTTTGATTGCAGACGAGACAAATCTGAGCACAGTTTGAGACATTGTTGAGATCTCTTCTCCAAATCTAATGACAGAGACATTTTCTGAGGAGAAAAATCTGAGACTTTAGCAAAAGTCTCCATGTGTTCTCTGTTTAATCCCATTGGTGTCACGGAGAAGCTGTCAGTGAGAGAGATTCATTTATGTCTGCAGGAAAACATAAACACAGATTCTGCGTGTTAAAATGATATTATTAACATGTAAGGTGATCTGGCTGTCTCCCATGTTAACTATGGGATGTCAGTTACTTGGCACTCCCATGAGCACACCGTGCCAACCGATGGGGCCGTATCCATGGCAACAGCTGGCAGGGAGGCAAGTGGGAGATTTTTTTGTCAGTATTCATGGATGGACTTGAATATCTACATATACAACATGAGACACATGACTATTTCATCTGAATAAAAGTGTAAAATAAATACTGTGTGTGTGTGTCTACTGTACACACATCATTTTATTGCTTGTTCTTTACAGTATTTATAACACAGAATATCTGAGTCGATCAGATTTTTCTAGCAGCGTCTCTTTAATATGTTTCCTTTACTTTTGACACTTTTATGTCCTGTGGTCGATTTGTTCTTTCTTAGATTATTCTTTAATATGTTATCATTTTATGCTAAAACGTTTCTTGAAAACTTGTTACCCTGTCATCATTCCTTAGTTTTGCTGTTTCAGATACCTTTAGTGAATTGAGTTTAAAGTTTTATGAATGACATTTCTCTGGAAATGTAAATAATAAAATGAAAGAAGTCTTTACTGCTGGATGATGTTAGTGTGAGAGTTCATTTTAGAAATGTCCACCAAATCTGCTCATGTTACACATTAATGCACTTAATGGAAAAATGTCTTTCTGTCATGACAAGCACCCAAGAGCTGAGAGAGAATACTTTCAGTGCCTACATAACAACCTGGGCCATCTGTTCTTTCTCTGTGTGTGTGTGTGTGTGTGTGTGTGTGTGTGTGTGTGTGTGTGTGAGCATGGATCATGCTGTGAAACTGAAGATTCCACTTGTAAACAAAAGCAGACGCCCGTGCATCACACACACACACATTCGTGTTTGTTTAGTATGTTTGTGAGGACTTGCTGTAGATTGACATTAACTTTATTATCTGTTCAAGTGTTTTTTCTTCCTGTGAATCTCTACTGTAAGTGTCTCTCACTCTCATCCCTCCATCAGTTATATAGAACAGATGAAGTCATTTCCAGCACGGATGTGAGTGTATCAGGTTGCAGTTGTTTCTGATAGGTTGTCAGATAATGAAGTTTAATCCAATCACGATCAGTCATTCTCTCCGAGAGAGAGAGAGAGAGAGAGAGAGAGATGCGGGAGAAACCCGGAGGCTCGCGGGGGAAATCTGTGTCCAACGTTCATCATGTTGTGAGTCCAGCAGAGAGAGAAAAACACACACGTGCTGGACTGGTAGAGATGGACTCTTCTGAATCAGATGTTATTAAACATCATATATGCTCACCTACGGCTCTCCGATGATCTAAATTTGTTTAGATTTGATCAATTGAAATGAAAACATTGATTTCCTTCAGATAGTTTAGATGTAAAGATGTTCTGTAATGAGATGTTTCTGTGTGTGTTCTTGTTTCTCATGTCTAATTCATTTGTTTCATAAGCATTACATTGAGTTTAGGGATTGAGCAGAAGCTGACAGTCGAGGAGATCAGATCTGCAGAAGAAAGCAGACGCTGATCAACATGACGACTGTTTTCACAGCTTTCTTATTTTCACCTGTCAGCTGTACGGCTGCATTTCAGACATTCTGAAGGCTGCTTCCTAACCGCACAACATCAGCTTCTCCCGCTCGCACCTGTCACGCTCCGTGCGTGTGTGCGCGTTCGTATCGCCGTCAGGTCCTTGTTAGTCGCTTTCCTGCTGGGAAACTTTCCTCAGACTCTTTTCAGTTTGTGTGGTCGAGTTTGTTTCCTGATTGTTGTTTGACTGTCAGAGAAATTACGTGTTTGTCAGAATTTACTCAAGCTCAGTTGAAGTCTGGTCCAAAGTCTGCAGCTTATTATGCCCAAGCACCGCCCACTCAGACAGGAAGAGGCGGGGTCTTACTGACACGTGACGCAACCAATGGCAGCGTTTTTTGATTTGTTGGTGTTTTTTTAGTGGCGGGTTTTTAACAGAACTGAAATAACAGCGCAGGAATGTGTGAAATTTGTGAAGAGAATTCCTGTCATTTCCATTCATTCACTGGAGGTTTAAAGACCTTCTTCATATCAACACCATTCTCCTTGGATCTCAGATCAGTTCTCTCCTCACTGAGAACTGGTTCATGTTTAATAAGACATGAGAAGTGAGTGGCCATCAGCTTCATTAAACATTTCTGAACTACTTTTCGTCATCTGTACTTTTGCATGTTTCACTCTTTTAGTATGAAAGGCCGGTGTCAATACACAAATGTTATCACAGCTACAGTAAGAGTACAGGAACACTCTAATGGAAATAAATATGAATTATAATAATAATGACAATAAACGTTATTATCAAAACCTACAGTTGCAGGCGTCTGTTTATCATCTGCATTTTTTGTGTAGTTAAATTCTTATTCGGTATATCTTTCCCGTTTTGAAATGTGAAATGAGAAAGTCAAGAATGATATTTATTCAGAAAAATCACTTTATTAATGCAATGAAAAAACATTAATGGAATGAAATATCATTATGATGAATCACAATCTGATTGTGTAGATGATTTCCACCCTGCTGTAAGAACTGTTTAATTCAGTTTATTCATCTGTCTGTCTGCTGTCTTACTCCAGACTGTCTCTTATGTATAGAATATAATGTAATATAAAGTGTTTTATAATAAGATAGATAGTCTGTGAATACAACAATGTAGAATGTAAATTAGCTGTAATATCATGATCTGTTCAGCTCATCTGGTAAATGTTTCAAGGACGTTTAGATGTTTTTACTGAACAGAGACACAAAGGAGATCATTTCCTCTCTCTCTCTGTAAGCAATAAGCAGTAGAGAATGAAAGTAAAGACACAATCTGATCTGTAATGTTGCAATACTAGTGTAATGTTGTGTGTGTAGAGCACAGATTACAGCATATAGAGACTGAGATGAATGTAAATAAACAAGAACAACACTTAGAAAATACAGACGTGTATGTGCTGCTGTTTTAAAGCTGTCTCTGTGTTTCAGATAATGTTTAGTAATAAACATTCATCACCGTCACATGTGTCTGCTGATGTAAAAGTGACACACATTAACACAGTATGAATAAATCATGATCTATAATCAATAACTGGAGCCAACACAGCTCATTGTGAGATAAATTATGAATTTGTAGTATTAGACATTTATGTGAAATGTGTCAGTATTAAACTGCACTGGTCAAGATGAGTCGCAGTAGCTGGATGTTATTGGGGAATAACAGACCTCAGAGTGTCAAACAACCAATGAGAATCAAGTATTTGAGTGAGCTATGTATTAAACGACTACATGATTATAATATTAGTTTGATAAACAAAGGCTTCTATGATTTCTGCTATGCAGACGGAATCATGGAAAACGGGCATAAAAACGGAATTTGCTGTATAACGCGGAAAGGCACGGAATCTGGCAAATCCAGAAAGTAGTGAAAGTGACCAATTTGTCAGATATGGTAACCAATAACCGAAATGTGACCTCTGCATTTAACCCAACCAGTGAATAGTGAACACACATATACTCGCAGCAGTGGGCATCTATCACTGCAGCACTCGACTCTTCCCTAGCGCTGAACAGCTAAAGTCAAATTGTGCTCTGAGTAATGTTATTCAGATGTGTTTTAAATATGTCATCTGCTTGTTTTGCGTGTCAATAAGTCAAAGAGTGGCGCGGTTGTGTGTCCTGCACGTGTGATGCTCGTGAAGCTTTCAGCGTCTGTGTATTAGAGGTCGACCGATTGATCGGCCGTTTTTTGACATTTTTGAATTAATCGGCATCGGCCGATTGTGCTGCAAATTAGGCCGATTTAAATTCAGGTGCAACGAGCCAAGCAGCAAAATTATTATAGTAGCCTGCATTATATAGATAAACTCCGATGTTAACAATTCTGTTTCTCTACCGGAGAATTTCTCTCCGTCTGAGACTGCATGCGAGACCGAGCAGCTCACTCTGCAGCCGTTCCGTGTTCACAAAGCTTCAGCTAACAATGACAGGGAAAAAACAGACCATTTTAAACGTGACATTACATTGTAACTAAAATTGATGCAGACCTGGCTATAAGTGCAACAAGTCATTTAGATGTGAAAGTAGAAACGCGTGTAATTCAGATGAAACTTCTAGCTAACTTAAATGTGTATGTGACGAAATCATCACTTGTGTCCACTGCACTCTTGGGCTCGTTCACAGTCACACAGAATGTGTTTCTGTTAGAAACACGAGACACGGGGAATGTTGAACTGATTTTAACTTGAGCGCCGCTTAGAACGCTTGTCATGCGTGAGACGCGGCAAAAGACGCGAGCGCAACGATTATACATTACCGTCTAGCGCGTGTTAGAAAAAAACAACAATGTACATTGGGATGGAAAAACGCATTCCGTTTAAACGGTAATGAGCAGCAGGATGTGTGATATGAGTGAACTCTTTTATCCCTGTTATTACTTAGATTATGGCCATTTGACTTAAAGCAATATCTGTCAACAAACATAAACAAAAAACAAGTTTCAGTTTGAGAAGGTGCTTAAAAGTTTTGAGCAATGTATTATTAGGAATTAGGCTACTGCTATTACTATTTATTGCTTGTACCCTGAAATAAACATTTGCTACTGTGTGTAACACTTCTTTTGTTTATTTTATTTATTATATTATTTTATATGTATGTTTTTGTGCACTAAAACTTTTTTTTTTTCTTCAAAAAGTTTTGATGACCTGTTTTTGTGTATTTAATATTTAAGATACATTGTTTTTTATCTAAATTATACAAGTGCACTGATTGGAGGCTTGTGTTGTTTAATTTAAGCAATTTTCTGTATCACTTCTTATTACTTAACTGTTAGATTTTATGAGATAAAGGGTAAAAAAGAAAATCATATCAGTCCAAAAAAATCGGCATTATATATCGGCCATCGGCTGCCCTGATTTCTAAAAATCGGCATCGGCCAGAGAAAAACCCATATGGTCGACCTCTACTGTGTATCACAACAAGGATGCTAACACATGAAGTGCATTGAAGCTACTGTCAAACACCCTTTGAGAGGAACCGTCAAAATAAAAGTCTGGTTAACTTGAACAAGTTATCAAACACACACGTTGATTTTTATGTTATTTACTTTAGTAAATTGAAGTAAATGTGATAATAAAATTTTTAAACACTTATTTAAAAAGAATATTACTGTTAAAAAAGAGCACTTAAATTTTTGTAGACCTAAAAACAGAAAAGGAAAAAGAAATGCACCCTAACCCTAACCACAGGTTTATTAACATAGTTGTACATTATACCCTATTTTTACATATTTTTTCTGTATGGTTCAAAATGTTTACTGTAGTTTGTAAGTGAATAGTATTATAGTATATTGTATAGTAAAAGACAGAAAACAGAATCCAGAAATTTTTTTGGGGGTAAAAATAAAACGGATTTCATAGGGCCCTATAAACAACTGAAGTGTGAAGATAGAGTGTTGCTTTGTGTTGTTATTGCTGTTGAATTTGCTCTGACGTGTGTGTGTGTGTGTGTGTGTGTGTGTTTGCAGTAGTTCTCGGTAAATGTGGAATATAATCTTGATGTTTACCGCCGTCTCATTTGGATAATGTGTCATATAAATGCTAAGCTCACGGAGTTACTGTTCAGTGTCGGCTGTATTCATGTTTGTTCTCTTTCCTGACGCCTGCATGAACGTCTGCACCATTTCAAACATGATGCAAATGAACAGCAGCAGAATATTAATGCTCATTCATTCTTCATGTCATCTTCTTTTGAAGTGATGAAAAAGAGCTTAAAGCGGACTAAAGTCTTAAGCTGCTGGTCTGTAATACCTGGAGAGAGTTCTTGTGTTCAGCTGTGTTTAAATGTCATGTGACTAACCGCTCTGACGTCATGTCAACGGTGAACCTTCACTAGTGATGTCAGAGGCAACAGACAGGAACTGATATATGTAAATAAAATTTAAATACACGTTAATGAGAATACATGCCTGCTGCTGGACTTTGGTCCATTTTGAAAGAGTTCTGTCATATACCAGCGACAGATTAAACAAAACGTATCTTGTTTTTTAGTAAACATCTAAACACAAATCAGTTTACCGCTGGAGAAAAAATGAAATTGAAACTTTTTCAGAAACTATAGTTTTAATAAAAGGTATCTTTGTGTCCTCATTCACTCCTGTCTTTCTCTGTTCTGTGAAGCAAAGTGAATAGAGACTGAAGCCGTCATTCTGCATCTTTTGTAGTTTAACACAAAAGAGAGAAAGTCATACATGAGAGCAAGTTAAAGAAATATAGTTTGACAAAGTGATTTGCTGTATTATTCAGTAATCTGTGTTTATAGCTGTGATTGTATAAAGATCATCTATACTTTTCATATTGTTCATGTTGATATGTTCAGGGTTAAATCATTTGACAGGGCTCTGGTTGTTTTTTTTTAGAGGTCATGAGTAAAATAATTCACATGAGCTGAAGGACACAAATCAAAAGTCTTCGTTCCGTTCTTCATGTTTCTTTTATTTATGGAATATAAGCAGATTATGAAATCTTTGTTCTTCGGCTGCAGCGTCTCTGCGGAAGCTTCAAAAAATAGTTTGACATGAGGAGAAATCTCTCGTTTATACCTCCACAGGAACAATGAATGAATACATATTACTGTTACACGCACACGCAGGCACGCACACACACACACACACTCCGGATGCACACACACCAGAAGCACACACACACTCTCTACACACACCAGACGCACACGCACAGACACACACTCTCCAGACGCACACACAAACACACACCAGAAGCACACACACACTCTCTACACACACCAGCGCACACGCACAGATACACACTCTCCAGACACACACACACTCCAGACACACACTAGACGCACACACAAACACACACACCAGATGCACACACACTCCAGACACACACAAACACACACACCAGACGCACACACACTCCAGACACACACACACCAGACGCGCACACACGCACTCCAGACACACACACTAGATGCACAAACACACACACACACACACACACTAGACGCACAAACACACACACCCACACACACTCCAGACACACACTATACGCACACACACACACACACACCAGACGCGGAACTGATCTTTTCTCTTAGGATGCCATTATTGTGACACTACTTTTTACCATCTTTACAAAATGAGTCTAGAGTGACCTATTAAATACCACACACACGCACACACACACACACACACACACACACACACACACACACACAATGTACTTGATTGTGGTTTATTTGTGTGGCACCTCAGGACGAGACAAATTCAGCCCAAAATGAGCAATCCTCCCCTCTCTCTCTCTCTCTCTCTCTCACTTTCGTGCAGACTCTTGAGACAGAGCAAGAGATAAATGAGGATTTGTTTCTTTCAGGGTTTCAGGTCATTATTCACAATATCACTTGTTTACTGTC
Source organism: Oreonectes daqikongensis (assembly GCA_026939265.1). Taxonomy (NCBI): domain Eukaryota; kingdom Metazoa; phylum Chordata; class Actinopteri; order Cypriniformes; family Nemacheilidae; genus Oreonectes; species Oreonectes daqikongensis. Next base: position 37,804 of record JAOTQM010000556.1, read on the forward strand.
TCATTTACCGAGATTTCTTTCTCTGTTTTGCAGATGTGACCGAGAGCTTGCTGGAAGGTAAGACATGATGTTTTAATTCTCACACATTCAGAGTTTGAGCAACAGAGAGAAACACTAAAGCATATGACATGATTCAACGATATACTGAAACAATATAATACTTTTATCTGAGATTACATTTAAAAGAAGAAAGGTTTATTGTTTGAGAAATATTTTCATCACTAGCTGGGTAACTGTGAGATTTATTGAAAATGATAATATAACTAAGTTAATGATATTTAGTCTTAAACACATTACATTGATATCATGAAATTACTAAAACAATGAATAAATTTGGCTGTTTAGAAAGAATCATTTGTAACTTAGTCTATGGTTTTATTCTATAAAACACTGACTGTGTTTATTCCACCTGAGACACGAGTGAAATTTCCCCATCTTGTGCTGCTCTGAGCTGTAAATGTGAATTTTATTGAAATGAAACTCATTGCCTGTGGATTTCCACCACCAGAGACAAAATAAATAATTATTTTCCCAATCAAATATGGTTCAAAAAGTAGCAGATATTAGTCAAGAATGATTTGTTATGGGAGTTTGTCAATATTCATGACTGAAGGTTAAAATAATATTCCATTGCAAAATGAAAGTGTTTCTGCGGTCTGTAATGAGCATTGAGAGCTTTTCACACGTGTGCGCTCTGTGTGCGGTCATCACGCCTGACTGAACACATGTCTGAATCCACTGTGAGGTCACGGATGGATCAGGCCTGAGATATTCCAGGCCTCTAGAGCCGCTTTGTGTTTCACAGAAAATCAATCACCTCCAGGGAAACTGCAAACTTTCTCCAAACCACCATTACGGATCCGGATCAGTGACCTATTTACAGCTCAACACCTGCTGGAAACAAAATGGTGCCTGAATTTCCGGAGCGCTTGCAGGGAATCCGTGTGTGTGTGTGTGTGCGTGAGTGTTTGGAAGCAGAGCCAGAAAACACACTGAGCTCAGAGAGCGAGAGAGAGAGAGAAAGTAAAGAACAGAGGAAAGCTGTCAGAGGAGATGAGAAGAGATGTCCTTTAGTTCCTGTAACTCAACTGTTGGAGTTTTGTGTTAGCAGCACAAAGGTCATGGGTTCAATGCCCAGGAAACACAAGTACTGAGGAAGAGTGGGGGAGGAGGAGGATAGATGAGAGGAGATGATACAAAAGAAGAAGAGATGAGAGAAAAGGAGAGGAGAGGAAGACAAGACAAGACAAGGGAGGAGAAGAGGACAGAAAATAAGAAGAGAGGGGGAAGAGTAGGAGAAGAGAAAGGAGAGGTGAGGAGGAGACGAGATGAGACAAGAGAAGAAAAATGCCGTAAAGAGGAGGGGAAGAAAAATGAGGAACGGAGATGAGAAGAGAAAGGAGGAAGAGAAGAGGAGGCATAAGGAGATGAGGAGGAAAGTAGAGGATAAAAGGGAAAGAGAGAAGGAAAGGAGATGAGTGGAGAGAAGAGGAAGAGAGGAGACTAGACAAGACAAAAACTTTATTACAAATAAATTGTCCAGTCAATCAACACATCACAAAAAAGAAAAAGGAGAAGAAAGAGGAGAGGAGGACAGGAGGAGAGGTGGAGCATGAAACCCCTGGATTTACATTTACATTTACATTGATGCATTTGGCAGACGCTTTTATCCAAAGCGACTTACATTACATTGTACTATACATTTGTACATTTTGTATAGTAAGCAAGTGGGGGTTAGGTGTCTTGCTCAAGGGCACCTCAGCTGTTACCCACCAGCCCTGAGAATCGAACCAGCAACCTTCTGGTCATGAATCCAACTCTCTAACCACTGGACCACGACTGCCCCCATGGATGGAGTGAATAATAAGAGCTCAGGAGAGGAGAACAGATGGACATTTAAAGAAAGAGAAGAAAGAGAACGAGAGGAAAGATGTCTGACATGATGCCAACACTTTGCAGGACACACGCGCACACACGCACACACATTGGGTTTAATGACGTAATAGTTTTTATACTGTACAAACTGTATATTCTACCCCCTAAACCTAAGAATCACATACAACTTTCTGCTCTTTTAGATTTTCATCAAACATCATTCTGTATGATTTATAGGCTTGTTTCCTCATGGGGACCGTAGGGTTTAACAGGACCACACACACACACACACACACACACACACACACACACACACACACACACACACACACACACACACACACACACGCACACACACACACACACACTTGGATCATGTTCTGAGATCAGACGTGAAGGTGCTGGTGTTTTTGAGATCGGATCATGTTCTGAGATCAGACGTGAAGGTGCTGGTGTTTTTGAGATCAGATCATGTTCTGAGATCAGACGTGTAGGTGCTGGTGTTTTTGAGATCAGATCATGTTCTGAGATCAGACGTGTAGGTGCTGGTGTTTTTGGTCACGTGTTAAGTCGCTTTGGATAAAAGCGTCTGTCAAATGAGTAAATGTAAATGTAAATGTAAGATCATGTTCTGAGATCAGATGTGAAGGTGCTGGTGTTTTTGAGATCAGATCATGTTCTGAGATCAGACGTGAAGGTGCTGGTGTTTTTGAGATCAGATCATGTTCTGAGATCAGACATGAGATCAGATGTGAAGGTGCTGGTGTTTTTGAGATCAGATCATGTTCTGAGATCAGACGTGTAGGTGCTGGTGTTTTTGAGATCAGATTATGGAGGGTGGGATGTTTACTGCAGTTATAATCTGACAGGAGATTTTTAGATGCTCAGTGTTGCTAAACTGATGCTGTGATGTAATTGTGTTTGATGGTTTTAATTCAACTCATGACACAGAAGAGAATACTTGTGTTTAACCTGCATACAGAAAATATACTGCAGTTCACTTTTTACATCTTCAGACAAAGATAGATGGAGAGAGAGAGAGAGAGCGAGCAAGGGAGGGTTTGGTCTCCAGGGTCCAGGCCTGCTCCTTTTGTCTCTATTTTTAGCAGCTGAGGAAACTTCTGGAAATGTGCACAGAAGCTGTTTTCTTTAACCTGCGCTCTGCTCATCTTCTGCTGTAAGACAATTAAACATTTCTCCACAGTTTCTTAATAAAGACCCATCACAACATTTTATTATATCATCACTGACACACGTATGACACACAAAGCATCTTCATATACACATGTTCTTATGTATGGAGTAGAAACTAATAGGTTCTTTCTGTTACACAAAGGTGACATCATTATTTATTTATTCTTTGCTTTCTGTCTTTCAGTTGAGTTTTGTGTAGATTATGTGAGACAGGTGTTATATTATGAAAATCAAGCACAATAAGATTACATTATTAAAACATGTTATTTTTAGCGTTTATTATGTAAGGGATAATGTAGAGGTAGATGGTTGTTATTGCAGAAATAAGCCCTGACAGTGTGATCAGGTCCCGACTGCGAAGCGGAGACTCTTACATTACACTGAAGAGCTTATTTCACGATAACAGCTGGCTGCTTGTACATTATCCCACTTATTAAATGGCTACTTGCCTCATGAAAAAAAACTGGACATGAAATGTCAATTTGAAATATTTTATTAGCTCATTTTTACTGAATGCAAACCTTCCGTGAGATGCTGTAGTGTGCCCTGTGTTCTGTAGTGTGCTCTGTGTTCTGCAGTGTGCTCTGTGTTCTGTAGTGTGACCTGTGTTCTGTAGTGTGCTCTGTGTTGTGTTGTGTAGTGTGCTCTGTGTTGTGTAGTGTGCTCTGTGTTGTGTAGTGTGCCCTGTGTTCTGTTAGTGTGCCCTGTGTTCTGTTAGTGTGCTCTGTGTTCTGTAGTGTGCTCTGTGTTCTGCAGTGTGCTCTGTGTTCTGTAGTGTGACCTGTGTTCTGTAGTGTGCTCTGTGTTGTGTTGTGTAGTGTGCTCTGTGTTGTGTAGTGTGCTCTGTGTTGTGTAGTGTGCCCTGTGTTCTGTTAGTGTGCCCTGTGTTCTGTTAGTGTGCTCTGTGTTCTGGTAGTGTGCCCTGTGTTCTGTTAGTGTGCTCTGTGTTCTGCAGTGTGCCCTGTATGCTGCTGTGCTCTGTGTTGTGTAGTGTGCTCTGTGTTGTGTAGTGTGACCTGTGTTCTGTAGTGTGCTCTGTGTTGTATAGTGTGCTCTGTGTTGTGTAGTGTGCTCTGTGTTGTGTAGTGTGCTCTGTGTTGTGTAGTGTGCCCTGTGTTCTGCAGTGTGCCCTGTATGCTGCTGTGCTCTGTGTTGTGTAGTGTGCTCTGTGTTGTGTAGTGTGCTCTGTGTTGTGTAGTGTGCCCTGTGTTCTGTAGTGTGCTCTGTGTTCTGCAGTGTGCTCTGTGTTGTGTAGTGTGCTCTGTGTTCTGTAGTGTGCTCTGTGTTGTGTAGTGTGCTCTGTGTTGTGTAGTGTGCTCTGTGTTCTGTAGTGTGCTCTGTGTTGTGTAGTGTGCTCTGTGTTCTGTAATGTGCTCTGTGTTGTGTAGTGTGCTCTGTGTTCTGTAATGTGCTCTGTGTTGTGTAGTGTGCTCTGTGTTCTGTAATGTGCTCTGTGTTCTGTAGTGTGCCCTGTATGCTGTAGTGTGCTCTGTGTTCTGTAGTGTGCTCTGTGTTCTGTAGTGTGCTCTGTGTTCTGTGGTGTGCTCTGTGTTGTGTAGTGTGCTCTGTGTTCTGTAATGTGCTCTGTGTTCTGTAGTGTGCCCTGTATGCTGTAGTGTGCTCTGTGTTCTGTAGTGTGCTCTGTGTTCTGTAGTGTGCTCTGTGTTCTGTGGTGTGCTCTGTGTTGTGTAGTGTGCTCTGTGTTCTGTAATGTGCTCTGTGTTCTGTAGTGTGCTCTGTGTTCTGTAGTGTGCTCTGTGTTCTGTAGTGTGCTCTGTGTTGTGTAGTGTGCTCTGTGTTCTGTAGTGTGCTCTGTGTTCTGTAGTGTGCTCTGTGTTGAAGTGTTTATCTCAGAGCGCCCTCTGTGTCAGGTGAAGGTAATACAGCTGTTTATCAGGACATTGTATAAGGGTCAATTCACACACAAATGATGGACAGACGGATGCATACTGTCTTTCACTCCTCAGTTGAAGTGTGAAGTCTTTCTTTCGAATAAGTGTCCTTTTTAGTGCACTACTGTGATGTTACTGTGACCGCTGAGTTTTCTGGGGGGTTTTCTGGATGTAATTTATAGAGTTTGGCTTTAATGATGTAAAGCTCTGGGCAGCTTTTAGAGATCTGAGGAGCATCGCTGGCTGTAATTGGCAATTGGAAACTGATGTGACTGCGCTTGCTAAAGGACAGCGAGAGAATATTGTGTTAGATAAATTCACTGTGTGTTACAGATTTTACTAAATCAAGAGGAAGAGATAAAGAAAAAAAAAATTCTTTGTTTGTATATCTGCACTGTGTTCTCTCACATTTTGATGTAACAGAGTTAAGGGGCGTTCACATTATAACGATAAATATAACTATAAGAAATAAAGTTTTAAAAATCCTTCTTAATTCAGTAGAATTGTGAGACACCATAACAATAAAGATACAGAGAACAATATCGTTGAGATCACTTTCAGAACGATTTTCCCCCAGCAGATGAACGTTGATTAAACAGTCAATCAAATCCATTCAGCGCTCGCGCATTTAAAATGGCAATATGGAAAAGTCGCAGAGGTCCAGAAAAACCCGATGTATGATAAAACAAACCTAATGAATGGTTGGTGAGTATTAATGTTACGGTTGGTAGACAGGAAGACAGGGAGACAGGGAGCGGATCCAAACGCAGTTTTAGACATTTAATATAAATCACCAAAATACACCAAAGACATATGAAAAACACGACAGAGGAACCGAGTAACACTAATAACGATCGACCAAAGACAACTGAAACACAAGGGCTATATATACACAGATGAAGGGACAAACAGGAAATGAGGCACAGCTGAAACAGGTTGACAATGACGAGACACAAGGCATGATGGGATATGAAGTCCATGACAAAAACAAGGCAGAAACACTAAACAACGAGGCGCCCTCAGGTGGCGACTCGAGGCGCTGGCCCTAGGGCGTTACAATTAAACACAGTAACCAGTAAAAGTATAACATAAAATTACCTCAGGTAGGCTAACCAAGCGCTAATGCAAAGTTGTAGTAAAATGTATGTTTTCATTTTACTTGATGCTTAATTAGACTATACAAGATTCACTGTTTAGATGTGCTTAAAACGCAGCACGCGAGCTTAGAATAAACATAACATTTTTGTTATCGTCCGCTGGTGTGGACGCAAATATAGTTATAGTTCTTGTTCTTGTTATAGTTATCGTTCTAATGTGAATGCCCCTTTAGTCCAAAAGGGTTCTTAAGGTGACCGCACACTATAGGATTTTGGCCAGGATTTGGCCGTCTCAGACACATTTTGAAAATCCTTAACGATTTCTTAAATCCTAGACCAAAATCTGTAGTCCTTCATCGCTAGTTTGACATGTTCACCGACAGCCGATTAATGATCACTGCGATCAAATTTGTCCTCCTATAAAGTTCTGGCAGTGTCAGAAATTTTGAGCTACTATCCTGCAGTTTGGCATCTCCTAGGACGGCCGTCTAATCAGGAACCAATAGGAGCACAGAACATGATGATGCAATTACATCGGTGACAGAGAAGTGGCAACAGAAAAACACACACGGAGAAAATGTGGAAGAGAGTGAGGTGGACCAAAAACCATAACAAATGCTAAAGAATGTTTTGCTGTACTAGCAACCGTTTTCGCGTTCGCGTTTGGACCATAGACTGTAAAAGGTTTGCACGTTTATGCGCTTCACCGTCACGGTCGATGACGTAATCTCTGGACAAACTTAAACAACGAATTGGTGTATTACCGCCACCGACTGGTATGCCGGATGATCTTCTTGCATGTGTTGTACAGTCTGTCTTAAATTACAGGTGAGATCGCAGAGTGTGACATGACTTTAACTGGGATCATGTTCGTATAGTGTGACAAGCAACAATCTTAACTAACTATATAAAATTGCACAGTGTGTGGCTGCCTTTAGTTAATACATTAAGACTGGAGAATATAAGATTTGATTGGTATATTTTATAACTATGATATGAATTTGGGTCGTCTGAATACTTTTATGATGAATTTTGATTGGAGCTGGACAAACATGAGGACTGTTGTATGAACCATGGTTTTAAAATGACATTTATTCCTTTAATTCCTTCAGATATTCCTATAGTTTCAAAATAACTGTAGAGAAAGAAGATGGTGTGACGCTCAGAGCAGATTGTCTTCTTAATTAAAGATCTGTTTCTAAATTCATCCGTTAATGAAGCAGAGAAGATCACTTGTGCTAAATGACAATTTCTGACATCAATCTTTAATTCTCAAGTGATGATTCTTCACAAGACAGGAGGATGAGTGACAGTCTGCAGGAGCACAAGTGTGTTTATTGTGAGGTAGAGAGATGCAGATGGAAGCTGCTGTGTATTCTAACACAGATGATTTCCATTACTCAAAACAACTTACAGGTTTACATCAGGTCTCCATGAAATTAAGCGTCATCATATCTAACATGTACCAATTTAAAAAGTGCACGTTTCTATACTGATACTTACAAATACTGTATATGTGTCTTCTGGCTTTGTATTAGTTCTGCTCTTGCAGTACTTTGATGTCACGCACTGAATGGTCTGCACAGCACCTCACGAAAGCCAACTTAATTTGTGTCTTGCTAATAGCTTTGTGGTTCAGTTGAATGTGGTCAAGACACGTTAAGGCAGGTTAAGAGGGTCTCAAGACGCGCTTTAAATTGCAAAAATTACCGTGTCAACTTCCAACTGTTACAGTAGGTGGTGGTATACACCTGAACAAGTTGGTTGCGACCCGCCATATGAACACACAGAGAGAGAACGAGAACTTGCTACTGTAAACAAACGCATGTTTACATAAAAAAAGTTAAGTGCTGCAGTGCAATGGAAATAACACATTTTTGTGAGTTGCCTTTTACATTCTCTCTCTTTCATTCACACCCACATCCTGCCTCATCATTTCTCAGTAATAACTTCAAAGAAGAAGCACAGCGCTAATTGAAAAGACGTGACGGTTTGGAATTAGTAACGGAGGGTTGTTTAACTGTTATACTGGGCTGGAATTAGTTGCAGAAGAAAGTAGTTCGCTGTCTGGGTGGCTTCAATCTGTACGTGTTACCATAGAAACGTGATATATATTATTGCTATATATTATTGTAATGTTTTTAAGGATCAAATGTTGGTAAAGGGTACCTGGCGAGCCACATGATTTTTTAAAAGAGCCATAGGTTCCCAACCACTGATCTATAGATACAGTATGTTTAAAGATGAGCACCCTCTAGCTGTCTCATGTTTCCTGTGACATCATAAAATTAATCATATTTATAATCATTACTCTGTTTGACTGTAGCTTACAGTACGTTCAGAGAGAGGGGGTCACCGAAAAAAATGTTTAGTGTTTGAAACGGCTTAGTCATTGAAAAACGTTAATAAAACGATTTGTGATATACTGTATAAACCTATGATTGTGGTTTTTTGATGAAGTGTCAAAAGTTTGGGGTCAGGTGAAGATATAAACTTACCTTTAAACTTCTTACACAACTTCTTACTGTGCTGTTAATGTTTTATTTATATGTAATGAAATCTGTTTAGTGTTTATTTTTAGCCGGATTATAACTTTCATTTGGATGTGAGTAATTCTCAGCCGGTTACCTCCTCTCACATCAACCTGAAGTGCTAATTAAACTGAAAAACATTCACATAAAGTCTGAAATCTTGACGTTCTCTGCATTATGAATGTGTATGAACGTCATTTAGCTCAGTAAATAAGCAGAAGCATAGTCACAAGGCTGTAATTGAAGGAGGATCTGTGGCTAGAGATCATCGTTGGAGTCGACAGGAGAAACTGTGAGCGTGACTCCTGAGAGCTGCAGTTATGATTCTATTAACATCATCTGCTGTGTAAATGACATCGACTCACTCATTACTTACTGATCAGACACACTAATGTCTCGTACGCTGACAATATTGAGAACGCTCTTAAACGCACACACACACTAAATCACGAGAGAGAGAGATTATTCTCTAATGAATCAAAACACACAACAACAACATTCTGCTGCTCGACTCATCTCAACACACACACATGCACACGCATGTTCACCCGCTCACACATTCACGTGACGTCACTCAAGTGTTTGTTGCTTAGAGGTTATGCACATTGAATGAAGAACTCAAGTTGTTTCTCATTAAGTATCATCATTTTATAACAGTACAAGACCTGAAGAAATGTAATGTAGTGTTTCTAAATGTGTATGCGGCGCTCTGCACTAAAGCAGGTTATATATTGTCCTGCTAAACAAGACGACAGCCTGTCGAGGGAAATTTTAATTGCACAGAAAATGATGAATGGATGTAAACTGTCGCGAGCTTCATGCTGTGTCACCACGAGCAATTACTCCATTCACTGCTGAACAACATCTGTGTGATATACAACAATAAAATTACATGAAACATCATCAAGGATACACGTATGTCATGTCACATAGCAAACAAAATCACAAACGACATGACTTTAATATCACATACACATGCTGGAGAGCAGCATTTCTTAATCACTTCATGTCAACAATTTTACAGTTTTAGGAGAAACATCTGGGACACAGTTGATGTGTGTCCCTGGAGGGGTCTTAAGGGTCAATTTTTGGAAATGATATTACATATATTATAGTACAATAAATAATTTTTCTATTATTATATGGTTTGTTAGGATAGGACAATATTTGCCCAAGATATAACTATTTAAACTCTGGAATCTGAGGGTAAAAAAAAATCAAGACATTGAGAAAACCGTCTTTAAAGTTGTTCATCAGAGGAGCTGTAGAAGTCCGCTGCTAAGAAGAAACTGTTTTTTTTAACTCTCTCTTTTGTCTTACTGCTGTAATAACGTTGTGGGGAATAAATGAACCTGAAAGCTGAAATTTTAAACTTAACATAGTTACCATAGTTGAGCGAGTAATTCACAAAGAGTGACAGCAGTGAGTGAAGTTTGTAGACGTGTTTCTGTCCATTTTTGATGCATCTACTAACAATAATAAGCTTTGATGTATTCATGGTAGGAAATTTACAAAATATCTTCATGTATCATGATCTTTACTTAAAGAGTAAATAGCTTGTGTTTTTTAAGGGTCTACTTTGGTTTATGGAGTGTCTGACAACAGGTTTATGTACATAAATGGTGTAAAAACACTATTACTTCGTAATAATAAGCAGTTTTTATTACCTTCTTGACTGACTCTCAAATGATTCATTCCGCGATTCATCCGTCTAATCCCTGCCTTTCTGCTAGCGTAGTCTGCTGTGATTGGTCAGATGGTCTAGTCTGATGTGATCGGTCAGATGGTCTAGTCTGCTGTGATTGGTCAGATGGTCTAGTCTGATGTGATCGGTCAGATGGTCTAGTCTGATGTGATTTGTCAGATGGTCTAGTCTGATGTGATTTGTCAGATGGTCTAGTCTGATGTGATCGGTCAGATGGTCTGGTTTTACACCAAATAAGGATTTCTGGAGAAACACGACCCGACGAAAAAAAGTACAAACCGCTATTACAAGCTCTCCGTAGTGAATCCAGCAAGGGTAAAGACACAGTTTTAAACACCGTTCTTTCATGTACTTGCTCAATAATTGGTTTTAGTTCATTTTTAATCAAAAAATCTTACGGAAAGCCACTTTAAGGTTTTGTGGTCCAGGGTCACATATGTGAATTCAACACAACATGATTATTTCCTCCAGTGATCTCAATAAAGAGAAGAGATACACATCTCAGAATACATCCCAGACTTTTGCTTGATGTTATTAGAAGAATTCAGAAACATGGACATCTTGTGCATTTAGAGTTTTGTATGCATTTTAATCCAATTGGTGACGTCTGGGGTAAAAATGTGAAATATTATTTTGACTTGTAAAACTGGCTTCAAATGTAATAAATGTTAATGTTTTCCGAAATATCCAGTAAACTTTTATGCCCAAAAAAGTTATATTTTGATGTAAATGGAGCAATTCAAGTTATCTAAAACATATAGAAATCAAGGGATTATGTTTTGTCCTAATGCTGTTATTAAAATGTTAGGATAGGTAAATAAAAACAACATTTTAAATTGGAGTAATGTATTATAGAATAACATATTTGGGGTCAATCATTAAAAGCTGTGATATTAAGACTTTAACAACCTTCTTAAAATGTATCGTACATTTTGACTAAAGCAAGAAAAAAGGCAACAAAGATTTTTAGTTCAGGGTAAGTTGTCTTAAATTAGGTCTAATCTCATTATGATTTTGTTTATATTGATTGTTTTTTTTATAGTGTCTGAGATCTAAATGAAAGTAGATTTGTTTCAGGTTGTTTTGCTAATGATTTCTGCTGCGGTTCTGATTACAAATATTCACCAGGAGAACGTTAACAAACATCGATGCCACAAAACATTGCTCAGTGTTGCTAACATGGAAACAGTGAAGCCACAGCAGCTTGACATCTTATCTGTCTGTGTTATTCAGATACTGTCTCTCTGTTTAAACTTCTGTTGAATGAACTTAAAACCACTGAGACATTTCTCAAAATAGCTTCTGTTTTTTGCCTGATTTATTCTTCTTAAACAAATTACTGTATATACAAAGACCCCGACCTGAAGTCTCAGCATAAACAACAGTTACATCTCTTTCCTCGTGTCTGTGTATTTATCTCTGATTGGTTGACAGAAATGTCATGTCCGGTCCAGCAAGGATTCTGGTCCAGATTTCTCACACGGACACAGACAGCTGAAGAGCGGATCAATAGATCAGATGTGCTCATTAATGAGCGTTTTAGCCGCTCACATTGGCTGTTGATAACGTGGCCTTAAAGACGTGATGTGTGTGCGAGATCATCATCACCTTTGTGTCTTCAGACTTCTGGAGTTTGATGAAGTTCTGGCACGCTAACACGTCAGGTCCTGGCGAGAACACGAGAGGTTTAAAATTAGAACATTCTCTCACGATCTCGCTCCAAATGTGTGATGAACATTCATTTACAGCCTTGTGCTGTTTTTATTCGCCAAGATCCTGCATCTTCTCACATCTCTGTGTGTGTGTGTGTGTTTCTCACATCTTACTCCCCTGACGCTACGGAAAAAAGACGTCGAGAAGAAAGTTGAGTTGAGAAGAGTTTATAAAACCTGTGAGTTTGTGTAATGATGTCTGGGTGTTAAGGTGATGATTTTAAGACAAACTTTTACTTCCTCGGTCTGTCAGAACTCCACTCAACTCATGACATCATTTTTTTTTTACATGATCTATTTTCTTCGGGGAGGTTAAAGATATATTTAGATCAATAAAGACCAAACGTGTTCCTTTTTTCTTGCGTGTTCTTCGTTGCACTTTTAGCGTGAATACATATTTTGGGATTACAATTTTGTTCACCACCTTCAATCCCACACAGATCGTCTGTAAGAAGCATAAGATTGAGTGAAAGCTGTTTGTTTGTCCACTGACAGATGAGACATTTACATTTTTGCATTTGGTAAAATGCAAAGCGACTTACATTGCATTATACATTTGTTTGTGAGTATGTGCAATCCCTGGGATCGAACCCATGATTTTGGCATTGCTAGCACTATGATCCAACCACTGAGCTACAGGAAAGGAATGAGAGACGTGTGTTTGACAATAATCATATAGTGTATATATATATATATATATATATGATTCTTCTGTTTTATATAAACGTTGTGCTGAATGCTCAAATTCTCATGAAACAGTTTTAAAAAGCACTTAGCCGTGATCAGAAATGGTTTTTAAACCTTGTTTGGGCCAATTTGTGCTTGTAAACTCGGAGATGTCGATTCGGACAGGAATTAAATTACTACCCGACCGTGTGTGTGTGTGTGTTGGGTAATTTAGTCAAAGTTTAATGGGAAAGAAACGTAAACATTTCCAACTCAAAGTGCCATAAAATCACAGATTACTGCCTATAAATGCTGAAATGACTTCATGTGTCTGTGTGTAAAGTGGTTAACACAACATGTGTTTAAGTGTTTAAAAGAGTAAAGAGTATTTATGCATAGTGCATATACATTATTTTACATAATCTCTCTATTGCAAATAAATAAACATGAATAATAAATCATTTCAATTCTTTTCTTTTTTTGGGTGGTGACAGAATGTTCATCTCAGTGTTCGAGTCTGTTGACACTGTCTCTCTCATCTGTGTTGTTTTGTTTTGTTGTTGTTTCCTCACTCGGTTAATAAATGAACGAATTAGTTATTGTGAAGAATTTCTGAAGACATCTCTGTGTTCTTCTTTAATGTTCCCATCTTTAAAATGATGTACTGACTTCATCTCAGTAAATAACTCTTCACAGCTCTGTGGCTGTGCTCGGTGGTGTTGTGTCTAACAGATGTTTATGGTGAAATCAGATTTCGGTCTGATCGTCTGTGTTGTGGAAATGACATCAGGCGCGCTCTGCAAACAGCACCTGTCAGAGATCAGCAGGAGTCTCGGGTTGTCTTAAGACATTAACACACACAAACCCATTCTCAACAGTCTAAACAAGTGAATCTGATTTTGTCCTTTATGTAGATGAAGCTTGCCACTGAAATAATATTTGACGTCTTTAATTTGACTTATGAGTCCAAATGTCATTATTAAAACATATTCATTAAAAACAGATGTTGAATAAAGTTTGATTTATGTAAATATATTGTAAATAGATCAGTCAGGAGTCGCTGTATGGTCTTTCTCTTCAGATGTGTTTGAAGGGCTATGATGTGAAAGCTCTAGCAGGAGCAGAACGTCTTGTCTTGAGTTCAATGGCCTTTATGATCTGCCCCACAGATCTCATACTCATATTTGAAAGCACTTCTATTTTAATTTTGTGTTTCACGAGTCTAAACTCTTGAATGCCGAGCGCTTCGACTGAAATTCACAAATCTGTAGAGACTCCTGCATCTGCTGCACGATGTCTGAAGTCAAACTTTCCCTCCAGCAGAAAGTCATTCTTACCTAAAATAACACACGGAAGTGACATTTAACAGGACAGGTAACTGAGAGAAACACCCAGAGGAACAATTTACTGCTGATTTCTCAATAATGTTTCATTTAAACATCAACTTTGTCTCGGCTGTTGCTCTGGAAAATCTCTCTGGACTTGAGAAATGACGCGTCAGGTGTCGACATACAGTACGACTAACACGGATCAGCTCTTCTGGTGTTCAGTGTAAAAATGTTGGGTTGTTTAGAGTCATGCTTGGGTAAACTGTAGACAAACACAACCGCTGGTTTAAATGAATGTAGAAAATGTGAAGATTTGACCCGACCAACCGTGATGTGTCAACACTGTTATCTACACATACACAACACAACATGACGTGAAGCTCTGTCTGCTGTACAAACACAACAAGAGAGAGTCGAAATGAGAAGTGAAGAGAATCAGAAGTTACTCGTCTGCCCCTGTGAGAAATATTGATTTTGTCTCTTTCTGTTGATCTGTTTACCAACAACACTGTTTTTATCAGATGATACCATCAGATCAGACACAAATGAATGAATACAGGAACAGAAGAAAGCTTGAGAGATCACTCATGTCTGTCTCGCAGCATTCATCTGAGCAACCATGATACAGAACAACAAGAAACACCAGAAACAAATCTTCATCTCAACAACAAATAAAATGCAGAAGACTTCACATCAT
>JAOTQM010000556.1:55000-105000 GCA_026939265.1 Oreonectes daqikongensis
ATATCAACTGTGTGTGTGTGTGCGTGCTATCAACTGTGTGTGTGTGTGCGTGTGTGTATATCAACTGTGTGTGTGTGTGCGTGCTATCAACTGTGTGTGTGTGTGCGTGTGTGTGTGTATATCAACTGTGTGTGTGTGTGCGTGCTATCAACTGTGTGTGTGTGTGTGTGCGTGCGTGTGTGTGCTATCAACTGTGCGTGCGTGTGTGTGCTATCAACTGTGTGTGTGTGTGCGTGCTATCAACTGTGTGTGTGTGCGTGCGTGTGTGTGCTATCAACTGTGTGTGTGTGTGCGTGCTATCAACTGTGCGTGTGTGTGTGTGCTATCAACTGTGTAAAGATTCATCGAGCAGAACAATATCTGTCTGATCTGTCAGATTTTTTCATTCTCTTATTAAACTTCATTTTTGCATATTTATGTTTTGTTTTGAAGACTAAAACTCATCAGATTTTTGTGTTGTGGAATTAAACAAACAATGCAATAAAATATAGTATTAGAAGAGACAGAGAGAAAGAAAGAGTCGGATGAAGGTGAATGTTTCTTCAGATTTATCTCTACAGAACACAGAATTCTTCAGACACATTGTTTTGGTTTGTAATGTTTCACTGATATCATGTTTTTCTGTAATGTTGTTTCTCTCTTTTCTTTAAAAGAAGGTCATTTCTGAATGCTGTTAGTATTTTTTCTATTTTTCAACGAGTCGGGCCGAGTACCAAACTTGTAGCCAATCAGGGTCTGTGGATTTTAAGTATGAAAAGAAGGCACAAGCGAGGACCCGCTTTAATATTATAAAGACATTTATTTACATTGATGCATTTGGCAGATGCTTTTATCCAAAGTGACTTACATTACATTATCCTATACATTTATTTCTTAAATATGTGCAATCCCTGGGATCAAACCCATGACCGTGGCGTTGCTAGCACTAACCGCTGAGCTACAGGAAAGTAAAGAATAGTACCTGTGGTATTATTTTAGTTGAAATCATGTAAAACAGTTCTATTATCGTGTTTGTTCAGTTAGTGTATATATATATTCAGTATTTCTCTCAGTATCATCAGCTGTATAAAGACTGAACGTGTGACACCTGTAGTTAAAAGTCACCTGTATTAAAAGTTAATATTGTCACGAGGATGCTGTTGACTTTTCTGAATAATATCTTTGTACTTTACACACAAATGAGACGTGTTTGAAATGACGAATCAGAATAACTTAAACTAAATTCCAGAATCTGCATCGTCTCTCTCTCTTTCTTCATCTGTCTGTCTGTCTCTTTCTCTCATTGTGCAACTGAAGTGTCTCTGGAGTGTGCGACAGAATCTGCCAAATCTCTATTTTTAGATGCTTTAAAATCAACGCTTATTATTACGTGCATAAAGACATGATGTGAATTTCATTGCATGTGCAAACAAACACGCACACACACACACACACACACACACACACACACACACACACACACAGTGTAAGTCTGCTGTAGATCTGCACACACTATTTACATGACATGTTCAGAGCTTCAGCATTATGACTGCAGCGCTTCTAAGAGATGATGTATGTTTAACTGAAAACCCTGCAGAATATATTACACTCTTAAAATATTGTG
Source organism: Oreonectes daqikongensis (assembly GCA_026939265.1). Classification (NCBI taxonomy): domain Eukaryota; kingdom Metazoa; phylum Chordata; class Actinopteri; order Cypriniformes; family Nemacheilidae; genus Oreonectes; species Oreonectes daqikongensis. The sequence goes on from JAOTQM010000556.1 coordinate 56,604, forward strand.
TGTGTGATTGTTCATGGGACTGTTGGCAGAACCTCTGGATGCTGTTTGTCTTTTAAATCATTGTTTTCCCCAGCGCGTCGGTCTGTTACTCAGTCTGCATAATTATTTAAATGTGTGTATGTGCTGAATTATGCGGTGATGTAATCAGATTAATCACATACAAAAGTTAATGTTATAAGAATTACACATCCCATAATACTTATGAGATTAGAGCTGTTTGTGTGTTTGTGTTTGTCAACTTTTTAAAGCCGTACTGCTGAATGGATCTGTTGTAATAGCCACTGAAATGTCCTGATATTCACTATTTTTAAGTGAACAGCACACACTTGTGGTGAGATTGTGAACCACACACACACACGCACACATTTTTAGATTTTCAAAAATTATTTTTGTGTAAGATTTATAAGATTTACAAGTCCCCATGCACACGCACACACATCCTCTGTTTCACACACTTTTCTCATTTATTCATCTTTGCCTCTTTTTTAATATACACAATTATTTCCATGTTTGGTCATATTTCTCTCTCTCTCTCTCTCTCTCTCTCTCTCTCTCTCTCTCTCTCTCTCTCTCTCTCTCTCATTCTGTCTGTCTCTACTAGATTTATGAATATTGCTCTGTTCTCCCCTGCTGTCTGTCCCACTTAAACACAGCAAGAGATTGCCAAATTAATTCAGTTACCATGAGCTGTGTGTGTGTGTGTGTGCATGTGTGTGTGCATGTGTGTGTGCGTGTGTGTGTGTGTGTGTGCGCCTGCGTGCGTACACGCGCGCACGCACGCAGAGCTCGACAGGATTTGCATGACCCAAAAATGCCCTTCTTGAGAGTTTATTCCATTCATCACCAGAAGCTACAAGACAGCCCGACTAACAGAGATGATATGTACAGACAAACAGCTAGACAGACACACAGCTGTAAATGACATGAGTGTGTGTGTGTGAGAGTTCTGACATGTGATGATGTCTGAATGAACATTAATTAATGTTGAGATTTTAAACAGTCAGGAATGATCACAGCTGGGACCAGAGAGCCACACACACACACACACACAGAGGGAGAAAGAGATGCTTGAGAAATGAGAATGCTTTCTGCTGCTTCTTTCGTTTAAAACTCAGTGAGCGCGCTGACAGAATGGTGTCAAGGTACACACACACACACACACACACAGCAGGATGGAGTTTGTGCGTCTCTACAGTTGTTCATTAGCAGTAGGGTCAGATTTAGCACACAAATGATTCTTCATCACAGATGTAAAGAGAAACCGTCTCCTGCAGCGCTTCAGTTCTCCAGTACTGAACACATCTGTGTGTGACCCGTAATAAACACTCATCCTGTCCAGCCCTGGAAGAGCTCACGGACAGACAGAGTCACGCACCATGTGCAGCATGTCATCTCTGTCTGCCTTCATTCATCTCAAACACTTTTTATATTCTCATCTCATGCATCAAATATGTTTCTTATCAGGACTTTTGTGTGATTAAAACTCAATATATTATATAAGTTATTAGAATAAGAATTATATATCAAATCAAATATATTAGAATTAGAATTGTATTCATGTTAATATAATAGTCAAATAATATTCTGTAAATCCAATCAATTGAATAACACTGTTGTTACACTGTCACATTTCTTTACATTCTCATCCTGTTTTAGCAAAAAACACATCCAATCTGATTTATTTCAGTATTTTACTCAACATACTGTACGTGTCTCTGCTTTATCAGAAAGCAAAATCTGGTGATTCTGGTGTTGTGTATCATGACTGATGTGTGTGTTTGTGCTGTTGAGTTTATTAGCACTGGTGTTTTGCTGTAAATCACTAATTATGCGCATGAATTAATGCGTTTTCTGAAGGAGGCGGTGCTAAACTCTTTACTGGCCGTGCTAAAAAAAGAGATGTTGAGATGTGTGAGTAACACAAACACACACAAATCTTTGATGTGAGGAGTAAACAGACACAGAATCATCATTAAGAGTCAAGCTAAATAAAACACAAAACTCACGAGACTCACGGCAGAGAAACACAGAAAACTTTCAGAAACCACAGCAGCTCTGTTTAGATCTGATATTAACATCATCTGAATCTGAACGCACATGACATTCAACCTGTGACAACCAAAACCAACATTTTCACATCACAGCAGAATATATTTACTGTAGTAGAATCACACATGTGTGTCTGAAACTGAACACAAACAACATTGTGCCAGTGATGCTGTGGCTGTTCATCATGATTTGCTCATTTGTTTTATAAGAGGAGGAATAAAATGAAAGTTTAGGAGGAATATTCTAACATATGTAATCTTCTAAATATTATCAGCATCATATAAGAAACACATTCAATAAAAACACACACTGGACACTACACACAGATTTTCCGTCTTTTACTATACAATAGTGATATATTTGCCCGCATATTCACTTATAAACTGTATTAAAAAACGTACAGTAGATTTCGACTCAATTGACTCACTATTGGCTCATATCTGTTTGAAGAAAAGAGCTTCACTGTCTTAGTTTGCTCGAGTAGTGATGAGACATATTACATGAACTCAATCATGTAAGCGTTACATACTTGGTTTAACGTTTAGCATGTCGTGTCATTTCTTGAACGTGCAGTACGACTCACTTCATCGGTACAGGACAGAGCGCTGGTTTCTTTTGGTTTACTTTATGTTGCATGTTATGCATGCAGCAACTCGTGTTAGCGCATTAGTTAACATTGGCATATAAAGATGTTTCACGGTACTCGTCTGCAGTCGCGCTTCAAGTTTGCTGTGTTTTACTGGCGATCGTGAAGGAAAATAAGACACTTTGTCAACTTTGAGAAGAAGCTAACCAATCGCTGCTCTGATCACAAAGCGGTTTGGGTCACTTTTATACCTGTATTTCATTCTGGTGGTTTGAAACCAGATCAGATTTGTTTCAGATCACTTCAGCACATTGTAACACATTTCTGTTGTTTTCTGCTTGTGTTTTAGGGAATTTCTGAGGAGTTTTATGCTTTTGTTGCTCTGGCTGGAGGCAGATTCATGACGACACTTTAATGAACGGTAAGAAGCGGCTCGTACTGGATGTTCATGTGTCAGACACAACATCTCTCTCTCTTTGTCAGCTGTGATGTTATATGTTACTGGATGTACTGCTGTTTCAGTTAAAAGAACACAAGTGAAGCTGTGTAGAGTTGAAGATGAATCACAAGTACACAAACTGAGAGTGTGTCATTAATGTATGTGCATGAGTAATGAAGAAAACATTACTGTAGCCTGTCTGTCTGTCTGCAGGTCCGGTCCGGCTCGGAGAGTGTTGTGTGTCTTTGCTTCAGGTATCCAGATGCATGACCAGCTGGTTGCAGCCGAGAGTGAGTACATTAACGCACGCACACACCGTTAAAATAACATGTTTGTACAGTATTTCACACGTCATCAAAGGTGTTTTGTAATGAGGTATATACTTCATCTGCTGGACTGGAGTTGTTGTGGTTTCATTGAGAGCTCATGGTTTGTGTGGTAGTGTCTCCCTCTGCTGGCACATTCTGTAACTGCAAACACTGAAGACAAATACAGTTGTTTTATTATAATTACAGTATGTGCTCTTTGAAGTGGTTTTACTGAATTAGGATTTTAATGTTTTTATTTATTTATACACTTTACACCAGAGATCTCTAATCCTGCACTTGGAGAGTTCAGCTCCAAACCTGCTTCATCACACCTGTCTGTAATCCTCAAGTAACCCTGAACACATTGAGTAGATGCTCCAGGTGTGTTTGATCGGGTTTGGAGATGAAATCTTCAGGACGGTTAGCTCTCCAGGAGCTTTAAACTTTCTTAAATGATTCAGTATTTATTCATGAGTCAAATACAGCTGGAAACATTTGCAGTTTTGACTATAAATGCTGTTTGGCTGAATTTAGGGTTGTTTTGCTGTGTATGTGTAATAAATACAATATTTATCACAGTATAAATATTAGATAACATATACATAATGTTTATTTGTCATTACCCCCTTATAATATGGTCAGAAAATAATTTATATACACACACATATATATATATATATATATGGGCAGTCGTGGTCCAGTGGTTAGAGAGTTGGACTCATGAACAGAAGGTTGCTGGTTAGATTCTCAGGTCTGGCGGGTAACGGCTGAGGTGCCCTTGAGCAAGACACCTAACCCCCACTTGCTTACTATACAAAATGTACAAATGTATAGTACAATGTAATGTAAGTCGCTTTGGATAAAAGCGTCTGCCAAATGCATCAATGTAAATGTAAATGTAAATATATGCGTGCCCAAGACTTTTCAGACTAAATTCAACTGCTAAAACATGGTCTTGTGTTTAGATTTTCTGAAGAGATGGTTTTTATTTGCTATAGTGAGCCATACTCCATACTCTTATCACAGTCACACCGTTTTAACTCATCACGCTGCCTCCGGTCTCCTTTCTGCGTTACGCTTTATTTATAAAAAAGGGTTATATTTTCATTTTATTTACACATTTTATGCAGTCTGTGATTATTATGTAAGATGCACAGGAGCCCTTCTGTTATCACTTTTAGTGACATGAAGCAGAGAGAACAGAATGAGATTTAATCCTCAGAACTGTATTTTATTTACTGTAACAGAAGTCTGGACAGATCATCCACGCACGCACGCACGCACGCACGCACGCACGCACGCACGCACGCACGCACGCACGCACACACACACACACACACACACACACACAACGGTCATACAGTGACATCTGCTGGTGGTTATGATGCTGACAGTTAATCAGTGATGTCATGTTTCATGACACAATTTTATAAATAGAAATGAACTCACCAAGAACTAAATCCAACATTTCTGTCTCTGTTACTTTGTGTGTTGTGTATTCAGTGATAACACAACACAGCTGCTGGAGTTTCTAGTACTACCTCTAGTAAAATTGTGATGAGTGTTTATTTCTTCCTGATTTGTTCTGACACATGTGATTTTTAACATCGACTCTCAGATACTTAAGCACACTAACTTCACAAAGATCAGGGACAACATTCTTAGTTGTGGTAAATTGTCAAGACTAATTCACACTGATCCAACTAACACTAGCATCCTAAACTCTCATTGACTTTGATCCAACAAACACCAACAGGAGTTTCACACTGACTCAACAAACACGTTTGTTTGTTTGTATATTGCAGCAAAGAATATATATAAAAAAAGATTAGTGTAAAGGTTTCCCTGTGTTTCAATGTGACATTTATAATTAAATATAACTTGTGAATAATAGAAGAACATGTGAGCATCTGTTCCAGATAAACAGTTTTAAATAAAGAAAACAATGAAAGTTTAATCAGGAATGCATCTGCAGGAAACAACACGCTTTAAAAACCAAACAAACTGACTTAAATAAATACTGAGCACATCACTTTATATTTAACATGAATGTCATTCATATATTAATGAAACATTTACATTTAGTCATTTAGCAGATTATTTTTTTTCAAAACAATAAAGCCATATGTCATACGGGGCAATAATACAATACGGTTTGTTTCTAATTTAATGTCTAATAACACAAATCAGCATCATGATTTAATTAAAAAAACATTAAAATAAACACATTAATGCTTTTAAAACACCAGCTGTAATTCACATGGATTACAAACAAACAAAAGAAAATCTCTCTGTGACTATAATGAATAATTTCTGTTATTCACAAAGTGTGTGTGTGTGTGTGTGTGTGTGTGTGTGTGTGTGTGTGTTGAGTAAGCTTATGTCTTTGACTGATGACTTTATGTCTTTGACTGATGACTTTATGTCTTTGTGCATTCTTATATATTCGTTCTTTTAAACCTTTTCATTTTTTCTCAGTTTTTGTCACTTTTAATGCCAGTATGAGACATCAGACAGCTGACATTACTGACATCAGTAAACCAGTCAACAGAATCTCATGAATGACAGTCAAATGTGTGTGTGTATATAATATACTTAATGTAGATTTAGTCAAATCTGAGCCCAGAACAGACAAACGGGGTGTGATGTGGTGAGGTGTGCAGTGCCAAATCTGTCCAGCAGGTGTCAGGCTGATCTCACTGATGCTGATGTATGCAGCAGAGCTTCCAGAAAACCAGTTCTCCTCCCGTCGTCATCCCTGCTTCCGTAAATGCATGGAAAACCCAGCACGAGTGTGTGTGTGTGTGTGTGTGTGTGTGTGTGTGTGTTTACTGGCCGTTTCGCTGCCATCTGTGGACCCTGTCAGAGACTGTAACGTCAGTCCTTTACTAATGTTTCTCACATTCTGTCTCTCCTCCTGTCTGTCTGCATTATTCCGTGGTTTTTGACTCATTTTGTGTTATTGTGTGGTTATATTTTATCTGATCATTGTCTCTGATGCAACCTCCTGCAAACATTGCTCCTGTGGAGTGGAGACACGTTTCTGATCGGCTCATTGGGTTTGAGGTTCGAGGATTTTTTACACTCACATTCTGTGGCTAAAGAGAATCATAAAATCTGCTGGATTGTTCAGTTTCTGATGAAAATACGAGAGCTCTTGACCTGCCAGCACAATGACGAGATGCTTTGTGAACATATGAGCTGTGTGGAGTGTTGGCCCAGACGCTGTTATACAGTTTCTAGAGTGTTCTGAAGAAAGATTAAGGGCTGACAAACATGGTGGCGTACTATACAAGATGTGAGTCTGATGCTTTGGGTTGTGAGTCTGATGCTTTGGGTTGTGAGTCTGATGCTTTGGGTTGTGAGTCTGATGCTTCGGGTTGTGAGTCTGATGCTTCGGCTTGTGAGTCTGATGCTTCGGGTTGTGAGTCTGATGCTTAGGGTCCGATGCTTTGGGTTGTGAGTCTGATGCTTAGGGTCCGATGCTTTGGGTTGTGAGTCTGATGCTTTGGGTTGTGAGCCTGATGCTTTGGGTCCGATGCTTTGGGTTGTGAGTTTGATGTTTCGGGTCCGATGCTTTGGGTTGTGAGTCTGATGCTTTGGGTTGTGAGTCTTATGTTTTGGGTCTGATGCTTTGGGTTGTGAGTCTGATGCTTTGGGTTGTGAGTCTGATGTTTTGGGTCTGATGCTTTGGGTTGTGAGTCTGATGCTTTGGGTCCGATGCTTTGGGTTGTGAGTCTGATGTTTCGGGTCCGATGCTTTGGGTTGTGAGTCTGATGCTTTGGGTTGTGAGTTTGATGCTTTGGGTTGTGAGTCTGATGCTTCGGGTTGTGAGTCTGATGTTTTGGGTCTGATGCTTTGGGTTGTGAGTCTGATGCTTTGGGTCCGATGCTTTGGGTTGTGAGTCTGATGCTTTGGGTCCGATGCTTTGGGTTGTGAGTCTGATGCTTTGGGTTGTGAGTCTGATGCTTTGGGTCGAGAGTCTGATGCTTTGGGTCGTAAGTCTGATGCTTCGTGTCGCGAGTCGGGTCGTAAGTATAATGCTTCGGGTCGAGAGTCTGATGCTTTGGGTTGTGAGTCTGATGCTTTGGGTTGTGAGTCTGATGCTTTGGGTTGTGAGTCTGATGCTTTGGGTTGTGAGTCTGATGCTTTGGGTCGTAAGTCTGATGCTTCGTGTCGCGAGTCGGGTCGTAAGTATAATGCTTTGGGTCGAGAGTCTGATGCTTTGGGTTGTGAGTCTGATGCTTTGGGTTGTGAGTCTGATGCTTTGGGTTAGCTGTTCTTTGCTCCACATCAAGGAAAATCTTCTGGTTGATTCATTATAGTTTAAAAATGTACATATATGTGTAATAAGCTTATATAAAAAACTATAATGTAAAATAATTTACTCTCATGTGCTTACAATAAGGCATTATTGCTTTTTATCCAGTAAATTCATTCTACATGTTTTATATCAATTTGTATATTGTTTGGGACTCAAACAAACACACAATTGTTATGTTGCAAACACAATACTGTACCAACTGAGCTACAAGAACACAGGCGCTTGTGTTTAGCAGATCCTCTAACAGTCTGAAGAATTAACCACGAGAGGCTAAAAACACAAGACAGACATACAGACAGACAAGCAGGCAGGTGGTTTAGATGTTTGGTACTGTAAATGTTGTTAGGAGGAATGTATTAACATCTTCTGTAATGATATTCTGTTCTCTCAGGTATGTGAGAGCTCATGAGCATCATTCTCTCTCTCTCTCTCTCTCTCTCTCTCTCTCTCTCTCTCTCTCTCTCTCTCTCTCTCTCTCTCTCTCTCTCTCTCTCTCTCTCTCTCTCTCTCTCTCTCTCTCTCTCTCTCTCTCTCTCTCTCTCTCTCTCTCTCTCTCTCTCTCTCTCTCTCTCTCTCTCTCTCTCTCTCTCTCTCTCTCTCTCTCTCTCTCTCTCTCTCTATCTATCTCTCACTCGCTCAGTCTTTGTCGCTGTGGTGATAACAGCACCAATCGTCCCTTCACAGTTCGTAAACCTTCACCTTCAGCAGCTGACCTTTCCATAAATCCTGCCCTGTGCTCCAAACGCATGCAAATAACACAAGGCCTGTGTTTTTCTCTCTGACATTTTTATGGTGATCGGTTCATTCGTCTGGCATCAATGTGCTGAGACAGAGATTCTAATGGATTCTAATGGATCTCTGGAGCAGAACACTGTCGACCGGCCACACAGCAGAATAGAGAGAGAGAGAGACTCAGAGACAGAGAGGGAGGAAGAGAGATATTTTACTGCTGGATGAGCACAAGAAAGAGATTCTGGTCCTGGTGTTGATTCAGTGTTTGTTGTTGGTAAAGTAACTTTACTGTTGGACAAGCTGATCAGTGGTCAGTCACTCAGTTTGTTCTTTAGCTTGATCACTTAAAATACTGCTGGAATAATAAAACGCAGTTTCCTGGAATTACACAGGAAGTGTCTGATTGTGATGTGAAGTGGACAAACATGCACACATAAAACAGTGCATCCACAGACAGTACGTTTACTAGCTCACTACTGACGTCTACTAACTAAACTACTAACCTGTAGTGTACAAGTGATATCTATTGTCTAGTACACTATTTCCATCTAGTGCACTACTAACCTGTAGTACCACACTAACCCTTGAATTTTGAATTGAAGTGTGTTCATGGGTTTGTTGAGACGTTGGTGTGATAAGTGATTGTGAGACAAAAGCTTGTGGGATATCATGGCTGTCAGTAAACATCATCACTGCACGGAGAGAGAGAGAGACAGAGACAGAGAGAGAGAGAGAGAGAGAGAGAGAGAGAAAGAGAAAGAGAGAGAGAGAGAGAGAGAGAGAGAGAGAGAGAGAGAGAGAGAGACTTTGACTTTTATAATCTCTTTAATAGAACCTTTTTTTTTTTTTTTTTTTTTCAAAAAGTCATTAATTAAAAGTCAAAAACAAAATTGAGAAAAGACGAGGAATAAATATATAATTGAAAAAAAAAAAAAAAAAAAAAAAAAAAAAAAAAAAATTATATATAAATAAATAAATAAAGTTCATTACTCAGACAAAGATTTGCAGACAACCATCATAATCAATTTCACAAATACAATGATTTATACCCCATTTTAAATTGAAACTATCCAAGTCATCAATCAGCTTGTAATAAGTATACTCAATATTAATACGTGATTTAACTAATCCTCTAAAAATCAAGACAACATCAGATGACCCTGAGCCTTGTAACTTCTTTTTACGTGACAACCAAATAGCCAATTTTGCTTGCCCAAATATAAAATTTAATAAAACATGAACGTGCATCCTACTTCTGCTATATTTGGGTCCATAAATAAACAACATCGGTGTAAATGGCTCCCCCAGAGTTTGACAGAATCGTTCTAACTGTAGGAATAACAATTGTAATCTAGAACAGTTGAGGAATAAATGAAACACTGTTTCTTGCAACCCACAAAAGGGGCACCCCTCCCCTACCTGCGGATCAATGTGTGCTCTGTGTCTGTTCGTAGCTATTATACCGTGCACTATCCTCCACTGTAGGTCACCAGACCTTTTGTCAATGGGAGGTTTGTACAGGGTCCTCCAGCAGCCTTTAGGGGAAGTGCTTGAACCAAAAACGTCCTGCCACTTAGATTCCCTCTGGCTTTCCAACGCATGCATATGCACCATTTTTACACACAGTACATAGAGAGCCTTCTTTCCCACATCACCAAAAAGACTTAGCTGAGGTGTTCTGAAGGAGAGCAATCCTCCCTCAGTTTCTTGCCAATCTCCTGTGTCAGCCGAAAGAACCAGTTTTGGGAAAGTAGAAGAATCCACAGCCAGAGCTTCTGAAGGCAGTCTATAGTACTCTCGTATTTTAGTTAACAGTCCCTCCACCACTCGAACTGACCTCATGCCCAACTTTAGGGCAAAGGCCTCAGCAGATATCCATCCACCTTCAGAGATTAAATGTTCAACTTTAGTAATCCTTGCAGACCACAGGGCTTTTTTAAGGGAGTCTGAAAAAAAATCCATTAGTGGGTTCAAAAGCAAAGGTTCTTGCTTCAGCCAGAGTCTCTGTACACCATTGAATTCCCTAGAGAGCTTAAAAAATGACCACGTTCTTAGCACTGACCGGTAAAAAGATGTCAAACCGGTCAGGTTCAACTTACTAATGTCCATTAGGAACAGGTGACGATCCAGCCCCATGTTGCCCGCTCTCCTCAGGAGAGCGCAGGCTGCACCAATCCAGCTTACATCTTCCGCATAGAGCAGTCTCTGAGCAGTTTGAAGTCTAAAAGTTTTAACTCTGGACCTGATGTCAACAAGGCCCTGTCCTCCTTCCTGTGTGGGCAGATAAAGTATTGGTGCTCTCAGCCAATGCTGTCCCGACCAGAAAAAATCTACCATTCGTTTCTGAATCCTAGCTACAAGGTCCTCCGGTGGCTCTAGAACCATCATTTTGTGCCAGAGGGAAGAAGCTACCAAGTTATTGCAAATCAAGACTCTCCCCCTGTAGGACAGCTGGGGTAGCAACCATTTCCAGCGAGACAACCGTGCACACACTTTATCCACTAGGCCCTCCCAGTTCTGTCTCCTAAAATCATCTGTGCCTAAAAACACCCCTAAATATTTGAAACCCTCTCTACCCCATTGTAAGCCACCCGGAAGAATAGGACTTTTAGAAACTTGACCACACCACAAAGCATTACTTTTACTCCAATTCACTTTAGCTGATGATGCCTTACCATAATGTTTTAGAGTATCTTCTAAGAGATAAACATCATCATAACCTCTAATTAAAATGGTTACATCATCAGCATATGCAGAGAGCTTAATTGACTCCATTTCAGTGACCCTTAGACCCGTTAGCTGGTTCCTAAGTTTACATAACAGAGGCTCAATAACTATACTGTACAACTGGCCTGAAAGGGGGCAGCCTTGTCTAATGCCTCTATGGATTTTAACAGGGACACTGAGACCACCAGCAATTTTTATCATACATGTGGCCTCATTATAGATAAGGTTAACCATAGAAATAAAATTGTCACCAAAACCAGCAGCCTTTAAAGTTTCAAAAAGGAAGACATGATCGACTCTGTCAAAGGCCTTTTCCTGGTCTAGTGACAAAAAACCAAGATCAATATCGTTATTAAAGGCAAGGTCATAAATATCCCGCATTAGATGTAAATTGTCTAAAATAGATCTTTCTTTCACACAGTAAGATTGATCTTTGTGGATAATAGCGTGTAACACTTTGTTTAGTCTAACAGACAAACATTTAGACAGAATTTTATATTCGGAGCACAAAATGGCCACAGGCCTCCAATTTTTTAAAAGGGTTAGATCCCCTTTCTTCGGTAACAGGGTTAAAACGGCTCGTTGACAACTTGTAGAAAGAACACCCTTACTCATGCACTCTTTAAGCACCTCAAAAAAATCAGGTCCTAGAATAGTCCAAAACTTTTTATAGAATTCAGAAGTCAGTCCATCTATTCCTGGTGTTTTTCCAAGAGAAAGACCTTTTACGGCAGCAGTGACTTCATCAAACGTTAGATCAGCCTCCAGCATTTCTTTTTGCGTTGAAGTTAGAGAAGGAATGTCTCGTAGCAGCTCGCTTCTGCATTGATCGTCAATGGGTTCGGCAGCAAATAAGTTCGAGTAAAAGTCTACAGCGAGCCTACGCATCAAAACAGGATCTGAAGTATCTTGGCCATCGTTGTCCTTTAAGCAGTACATCAGTTTTTCTTGTCCTTTTTTACGCTCCAGGTTAAAAAAGTAAGACGTTGGACCATCCATGTCTTTAATTGATAAAAAGCGACTTCTCACGAGAGACCCTTTAACTCTTTCATTTAATATGGAACTCAGCTCAACCTTTTTCTCAGTCCATAGTTCCTGTAGGTTGTCAGCATTGTTAACAATCAATCTATTCTCAATATCAATTATTTCTTTTTCCAACAATTCTAAAGATTTTTTTAAAACAAAAGAGGATTGTGTTGCATATTGCTGGCAAAAAGTCCTTATATGCACTTTACCAACTTCCCACCATTGAGTAACACTTTCAAAAAGGCACTTTTCAATCATCCATGTTTCCCAGAAAGACTTAAAAATCTCACAGAAATGTTTGTCTTCCAATAGCTTGTTATTAAAATGCCAGTAATAGCTCTTGTGAGTCCTTTTCAACAATGTGCACTCAATTGTGATGAATTTATGATCAGAAAAAGAAGCGGGAGTAATAGCTGTCTGTACCACCCTGTTTCTCATATTATATGATGTATAGAATCTGTCCAAACGTGCACCAAGAACCCTGCCATTACTAAAATTCATCCAAGTGTACTGTTTTGTGCAAAGATTGTGTTCTCTCCACACATCTGAAAGATTGAGGTCTTTCATAATCCTAGCCAGGCGGGAAGCTGACTGTATGTGAGGTTCTTCACCATTTCTGTCACACGTAAAATCTAAAGTGCAATTCCAATCACCACCCAATATGATAGAATCCCCATCTTGCTGCTGTTTTAAAAAACGCTCTAACTTAGCAAAAAGATTCAATCTGTCTGCACCACTATTGGGAGCATAAATGTTAATAAACAAGAAAGAAAGATTGCAAATTTCTGCTCTTACAGCTACTAATCTCCCTGGTTCGATTTCATTTTTCATCATAATTTTGACTTTAAGACCAGGAGAAAACAATACAGCCACTCCAGCACTATTATTAGTCCCGTGACTGAGCACTCTCTCCCCTCTCCACCACAAACCCCACTCATGCTCGTTGCTAAAATTGCTATGGGTCTCTTGCAAAAAAATTACGCTTAAAAGCTTTATTCCTATGAGCTCTAGCAATAAATTCCTCTTTTTCTCATCCCTCAATCCATTTGTGTTTAAGGATCCCACCCTCAAGGTTTCCATAAGAAAGACAGAGAGAAAGAGAGAAACATAAAGAAGAAGAAAAACATTCTTGACCAACATGACTATTTCGATTTTCCTTTTGCTTTACCACCCTTTCTTCCTGATCTTATGGCAGTTAAGTGTTTATTAAGACGAAAACGCTTTTGTTGTGATAATTCATTGTAATTATGTGTTCTCCTGGCCAACACAACAGAGTTTACAAATTTTTCTGTATCAGGAAAAAAATCACTTATCTTTACACCAGCTTTCCCTTTTGTATTATCAAGAAATGAATTAATCTGGTCGAGAGAATATAAATCCATATCAACATTTTTTGCAACATCAGACCATTGTTCATCACCGTCATCAACTCTTAAGCCATCATCAGTGCACTGTGACAAATCCTCCATATCATCAATCGAGTTTTCCTCTAAATCACTTGCCTGTCCTGCTCCTCTGCCCTCACACACATCCCCAGCATCACTTTGAACATCAACGTCATCACATTCATCACATTCACTCACAGCTTTGCTAACAGCAGTGTTACAAGCAGTACTGCTCTCAGATTTCTCTTCATCGCCAGTATTAACATTAATTTCACTCACCTCACTCTGCACTATAACTTCATCTGTGCCCCGCACTTGAGGTCTCAGTACTTCAGCATTATTCGTCTCAGCACTAGATGACTTATGCGGGCATGCGAACCGCTTATGGCCCATGTCTCCGCATTCAAAACACCTCAGACTTTCGGTACTCGCGTAAACCATAAAAGAGTTCTCCCCGTGAGCAACACGGAAAGAAACTTCTAACGTGCGTTCAGGTGAGTTCAAAAACATGTAAACCTGCCGTCTAAAAGAAAGGACATGTTTTAGCGCGGCATTTTTACACCCGAGAGGTATCGGTTTTACGGGGCTCGCGATCTTGCCAAATCTCTGTAACTCCTTAAGAATCGCCTCATTATTAACAAAAGGTGGGGCATTCGAGATGGTTACTTTGGTTGCTGGAGCGGATAGAGGAGTTACCGGAACAAATGTTTCTTTCACCCATAATCCGCTCACGGTCAACTCATTAACCAGCGACTCGGTTTTAAAAAAGACAACCACAGCTTTGTTCATCCGCGAAGCCGAAACAATGTTCTCGTATCCGACTTTTTCTCCAATGATTATGAGCATTTCCTCCACTGTCACCCCAGGGTCCGGTACACACCTGCACCCATTACGGAGTGACAGAGTCGGTGCTCCTTGTGCTTGGACAGACGCCATACCGGCGACTATGAAGTCGCGGGCACGCGATGGAAAAGACAAACAAAAACTTTACGCTACACTTTTCTACAGTAAAACAACGTGTAAAAAAGAATAAAAAGTAGTGAGAAAGTAAAGTGAAAAATCACAATCACTCAACGACGCTCTCACCAACACGCTCACACACTCCCAGCATGCACGAGAGAGAGAGAGAGAGAGAGAGAGAGAGAGAGAGAGAGAGAGAGAGAGACAGAGACAGAGACAGAGAGAGAGAGAGAGAGAGAGAGAGAGAGAGAGAGAGAGAGAGAGAGAGAGAGAGAGAGAGAGAGAGACAGACAGAGAGAGAGAGAGAGAGAGAGAGAGGCAGAGAAGAGAGAGAGAGAGAGAGAGAGAGAGAGAGAGAGAGAGAGACAGAGAGAGAGACAGAGAGAGAGAGAGAGACGATGTTGACATGAGTTGACATGAGTTGCTTGAGCTCTTAGATTTTCTTCTTTTTTTTGCTGTTTTGAGATAAGAGTTACATAAAAACTGAACAAAACTTGATGGAATATCATATACAGAACTGAACTCTGATGAAAATGATTCAGAAAGTGCAGCGTTTTATTTTTAAAATCAAATATTCAGCACTGCAGATCAAAGGATCAGAAGAGCAGAAAAACCACACAGATCCTGAGGAAAATTGGAGGGAGATTCAAAACAAAAGAAGCTTCAACAATCCAAACAGAGAGAAGCAGTGAGTACAACTAAAACTGCATTGGACAATCATAATTTTTCAAACATATGGCCATACAATTGAACCTTTTCTTATTTTTATAAACTAAAATGCTAAAAAGCTAAAGCTATGGCCTCTCTGGAGTCTGACATTCCTCAATGTATCAATTCAAATGAGCCTGAGAGTGTCAGCCAATCAAAGGAGCCGCTTCAATCAGACCATATGAGCTCAGAGTGTGTGCCCATAATATATCCCTCTGATATTAAAACTGAATCTGCCAGAAAAACATACAAACAAAAACTTCTCAAAGAAAATCCAGAAACTCTGTTTTCAGATCTCTTTAAAACTGGGGAGGTCTGCAATCTGATTTTCTTCACTAATCATCCCAGTGTCTGCCATAAAGCTATTATTAAACATTACCCCTCAGTGAAGAAAGAAGGCATATGTAATGGCTGGAAAGTTAAAATCAGAGACCCACATGACCCTGACAGTACAGAGATAACAGTGAACATCTATAAAAATGGCACAGTCATGGTACAGGGAAATCTGAAATTATTCCAGGATGACTACAGCAACATATGTGAAATTATGAGACAAGAGAAAGCTATATTGCCATTTGAGGAAACTCTACAGAACAGTGTCCCAGATCTGCAGCTCATCCCTACAGAAACTGCTGGAAGTGAAAGTCCTGCCCAGGATCTGCTCAAAACTATCCCTCTACTCCAAGAACACTTCTCAAGACTGGAAATAGAGATGGTGCAGCTGAAAGAAACTGTGCTCAAACAAGAACAACCAATCCATTTAAACACAGAGCACATCATACAGAGACTGACATCTCTCACACAAGACATGAAAAAACTACAGGCAGAGAATGACAACTATAAGAGTGAGCTGAGCACACTGAGACTTCAGCTACAGGACACACGAGAGATGAAGCAGCAGATGAGAGAACTACAAGAGGAGAGAGAGCAGCAACACAGTGAGCTACAGGCACTGAAAGAGCAGATGATGGAGCTCCTCAAAGCCAGAGAAGAAGAAGAGCAGATTCACAAACCCTCAGAGACCACTGACTGCCATCATCCATCACCCCCCAGCACAAACACACCTGATACACACAATCTACAGTCATCACAACATCTGTCAGATACCCCAACACAACACAACTCATCTGACAGCAGCACAGAGAAACCACAAATAGCTCTACTCATCGACTCCAATGGGAAATTCATCGACATGAACAAACTTTTCCCCCGACATACAGCCATTAAACTCTGGTGTCCCAACACGGATAAAGCCCTGGAACTGCTGACAGAATCTCAGCTGGGCCACCCCAGCCACATCATAATCCATACAGGCACCAATGACCTGCGGGACAAACCGGACAGAGTGTTCGACTCTCTCAGAGCGGTGGTGGATAAAGCTCGACACACTTTCCCCAACTCAAAAATCATCCTCTCCACTTTGCTTCAGAGGAGAGATTTCCATCCTGACACAATTAATAAAATCAATGCCAGCATCTCCAGACATTGTGCCCTTCTGCCTAATGTCCAGCTGGCCCACCATCCAGACCTGGACACTGACTGTCTGTATGATCACGTCCACATATATAAAAATCTGATCCATGTCCTGGCAAAGAGACTCAAAGATGTTGTTTTAAGCAGGACCAACCAAACAAGCCCCAGATGGAGTAGAAGTAGCTCTAATTCAGCCTTCCCAACAAGACAAACTTCAAGACACAACACCCCACCCAGACCCAGCACATCATCCAGAGCCCCGGCCAGAGCGTTCACCCCCAGACAGGAGTCACACAGACAACAACTGTTCCACAAACGGCCCACAGCTCCTGGAGAATACCACACAGCACCGGAACCTCCTCCACAGCAAACTCCACTCCTGCCAGGAAAAATGAGCTACGCCCAAGCTGCCAATGGAGGAATAAACCGAGCCAATGTTGATCTTCATGACATCCAAAACATGCTAAGTATCATCTACTCTCACATACTAACACACAATGGACAGATGTAATATCTAAAAAATAAAAAAAATAAAAATAAAAAAAAATAAATAAAAAAAAACTGTTAATGTTCTAAATGTTCTAAGAGTTCCTATCATAACATTACATTATATTCATCTTGAATTAGAAGGTTTTTTTTTTTTTTTTTTTTTTTTTTTTTTTTTTTTTTCTCTTTCTCAAAACAGCAAACAAACCTGTATGTTTTCTTAATAGTTCTGTGATGAAATCATTTAGTATTTCCATGTGGAATATTCAGGGTCTAAACTCATCAGTCTTTGGCCTGAAGAGTAGAAATTCTGACTTTATGAGAGAAATTCAAGACATAGATCTCATCATCTTACAAGAGACCTGGTGTAGAGAACATGAGTCCACTGGTCGTCCCTCAGGATACAGAGAAATAATCTTACCATCAGTTAAACTCACAACAGTCACACAGGGGAGAGACTCAGGTGGGATAATAATCTGGATTAAATCTGAATGGTCCATAGAATTAGTCAAAAAAGAACAATATCACCTGTGGCTGAAAATGAAAAATGGCATTATATCAAAATCTCAGCCTGTCTTTCTATGTGTCATATACATCCCTCCCATCGAGTCTCCCTACTTTCAAGAAGAAACATTTCAAAATTTAGAGCAAGAAATTAGTCATTTCCAGACCCAGGGAAATGTGCTGCTCTTAGGTGATCTTAATTCTAGGACCGGTGTAGGATCAGATTTCATAGATTCACACAGCACCCGATTCATTACTGGCAATAATAACACATGTTATAATTCTTATCCACCCAGACTAAATTGTGATAAAATAGTGAACGCTCATGGAAAGCAGCTACTGCAGCTCTGCCGAAGTTTGGATTTATACATTGTTAATGGCAGATTACGAGGGGATTCTTTCGGTCATTACACGTACAGCTCAGGTCTTGGTAGCAGTACAGTAGATTATGCAATCACAGATCTGGACCTTTCATCTTTAAGAGCGTTCACAGTCAAACCTTTAAAACCTTTCTCAGACCACAGCCAAATCACACTCTATATCAAACAATGTGAAACAATAACCAACACGATCAGGAAACCGTGTCAAATGAAGAAAATAACATCATTCAGATGGACACAAAACAGTGTCACAAATTACACTAATGCCATTAAATGTACAGAAATACAATCTCTCTTGCTTTCATTTCAAATGCATCAATACCCTAAAAATCTACTTGGCATTAATCAGGAAGTGAAAGATCTGAATGATATATTCTTCAAAGCAGCACATAAAAGTGATCTGACACGTATCAAAACAAAGAAAAAGAAACTAGACACTGACAAATGGTTTGATTTAGATTGTAGAGCCCTGAGAAAAAACCTTAGAACTTTATCCAACCAAAAACACCGTCAACCACAAAATCAGGAACTCCGTCTTCAATACTGTGAGGCATTAAGACAATATAAAGCCACACTCCGACGTAAAAAAACGAAATTTCTGCAGGACCAGATTGAAGAAATAGAAAACTCATTAAATTCGAACAATTTCTGGAATAAATGGAAATTATTACACAAATCAAACAAAGAAGATCTGGCAATCCAAGATGGAGACATATGGAAAAATCATTTCCAAAAATTATATAGCTCAATTGTGATTGAAAATAACAATCAAAATAAAATCATTTCAAAATTAGACAATTTGGAAAGATCAATTAAAACAAACCAAAACCCTTTAGATTTCCCCATAACAATGAAGGAATTAGAAGAGAAATTGCGAGCACTGCAAACTAAGAAAGCCTGTGGTGTTGATGGCATCTTAAATGAGATGCTAAAACACACAGATGAAAACTTTAAAATGGCAATCCTGAAATTCTTTAATAATGTTCTATATGTTGGTTTTTTTCCTGAGATTTGGAATCAGGGCCTCATCAGTCCCATTTTTAAGAACGGAGATAAACTGGACCCAAACAACTATCGAGGCATTTGTGTTAACAGTAATCTGGGGAAGGTTTTCTGTTGTGTTTTAAACACAAGACTCACTGAGTTCCTTATGAAGCACAATGCCTTGAGTAAATGTCAAATTGGTTTTGTCCCTAAATGTCGCACATCTGACCACATCTTCACCTTACAGACATTAATTGATAAGTATGTACATCAAAACAAAAGACAAATTTTCGCCTGTTTTGTAGACTTTAAGAAAGCGTTCGATTCAATCTGGCACGAAGGGTTATATTTAAAGCTTCTTGATAGTGGAATAGGGGGGAAATTCTATGATTTGATCAAATCTATGTACACGTCCAGTCAATGTGCTGTCAAAATTGCAAACAAAAGAACAGAATTTTTCCTACAGAAGCGTGGAGTGAGACAGGGCTGCAGTTTAAGCCCAACCCTCTTTAACATTTACATCAATGAATTGGCCAATATATTAGATCGATCTCCCCGTCATGGTCTCACTCTATATGACACAGAAATAAAGTGTCTCCTGTATGCAGATGATTTGCTTCTCCTGTCGCCCACTAAAGAAGGTCTGCAGGAGAGCCTGAATCTGCTGGAGGATTACTGTCAATCCTGGGCTCTCACAATAAACCTCCAAAAAACTCAAATAATGACTTTTCAAAAACGATCTCAAAAACTAACACACACATTCACGCTATCACACAGAACCATCCAAACCACTAAAACATACACTTACCTCGGCCTAAAAATCACGCCGACAGGTAACTTTACACTGGCTGTGAATGAACTCAAAGAGAAAGCGCTTAGGGCTTTCTATGCCATAAAAAGATCTATTAAAATCGACATCCCAATCCAAATCTGGCTCAAAATCTTCAAATCAATAATTGAACCAATTCTATTATATGGCAGTGAAGTGTGGGGTCCACCTATAAAATTAGATTTTGTAAATTGGGATAAACATCCGATTGAAACTTCGCATTTGGATATCTGTAAGAGAATACTTAAAGTCCAACGAAAAACACCCAACAATGGATGCAGGGCAGAATTAGGCCAATACCCTCTTCTTCTAAACATTCAAAAAAGATCGATTAAATTCTGGAAACACCTGAAGACAAGTGACCCAAACACATATCATTATAAAGCCCTAAAAGACCAAGAGCTACACTTAGCAAAGAGTCCTCTCTGTCAGCTAATACTGAGACTGACTGACATCACACAACATCACAACACACACACACTCACAAACATCCGACCAAACCAAATTATAAACACACAAAAAGATCATTACATCACACACTGGAAAAACACCATTCAAAACCAACACAAACTTGAATGTTATTGGGCACTAAATCGAGATTTTATCATAGCAAACTACCTGATCACAGTGACTGATGTGAAACTGAGAAAAACCCTGACCATGTACAGACTCTGTGATCACAGTTTATCCATCGAGACGGGCCGGAGGAGACAGATCTGGACCGCTCGTGAGGAGAGATTCTGTTCTCACTGCAGTCTGACAGTAATAGAAACAGAGCTGCATTTCCTCACTGAATGCCCAAAATATCAAAACATCAGAAATCAATACTATTCCAAAATTACCAACATATTTCCCCATTTTACAAACTGCACCCCACATGAAAAACTTCCCTTTATTCTTGGAGAAAAAACTGAGTGTGCAAATATAGCTGCAAGATTTGTTGCCTCTTGCCATATCCTGAGGGACACATGAACATTTAATAAATATATATATAACAAAAATATATATATATTACATTTACACAAGATTCCCTTAATGAATGTACATATTGTTGAATTGTAATTATTGAGTTATTTAGTTAAAAGTAAAGTGTTTTCTGTATTACTTATATTACTTGTTTCACTGATTAATTGTAAAATTATTTTTGTTATTATTACTATTATTATTTTTATGCTTTGGCAATGCAAGAATGTACTTTTGTCATGTCAATAAAGCTATTTTGAATTTGAAAAAAAATTTGAGAGAGAGAGAGAGAGACAGAGAGAGAGAGAGAGAGAGAGAGATTTTTTTGATTTTTAACCTGACTTTTATTACAAAAACAAACTCCTACTTGTCATACACTCCCACATTATGAAAAAATAAAAGAATTATAAATAATACATTAATAATATAAAATAAAGAAAAATATAAATCTAAAAGAAAACTCAACAAAACAATGAAAAAAATAATTCACCATCATAAACCGAGCACAAAGCCTCATTATAACACCAAATATGTTCAAACGTAGCAAAATCTTTAAAGGACTTATAATAATGAAAATCAACCAATACTCTTGATTTTACCAGATTACAAAACAGAGCTACAACACTCTGACTCACGTTTTGCTCCAATTTCTTTTTTCTACTTTTGTAAATGGCCAATTTTGCTTGACCAAGAACAAAGTTCAGAAGTTGACACAGAAATCTCTTCTTCCTTAGATATTTAAACCCCAAAATAAACATCTCCATAGAAAAGGTCTCATTACAACTACCAAAAATGTTGCTAACAATTAAAAATAAAGGTTGCAACCTACAACACATCATAAAAGCATGAAATATTGTTTCTCTGCTAGAACAAAACGGACATGTGGAGACAACATCAGAATTTAAAATTGAAACAAAAGCATTGATCGCCACAGCACCATGGAGAATTCTCCATTGTAAATCACCTGTTCTCTTGGTCAATGGTGGTTTATACAAAGATCTCCACTCAGGTTTTGTATTCTCATCTAATTTGAAAAACTTACGCCAAGGAGTATCAATTTTTCCACTTAAGACCTTTTTGTTAAAAACTAAAACACAACATTTATACAATGATTTGCCAGTACTTGAAAAGAAGTCTTTGCACAAAAAAGTAGCATTGTCAAAAAAAGGGGAGGTAATCCCCTCCACATTCACAGATAATACCAAACTGGGAAAAGAGTCTTTAGGGTTGGGAACACAAGATCCTGCACAGTACTTCAACAATAAATCTAATTCAGATGATTTCAGAACAGCATTCCATTTCACAAGCAGCTGGGAAACCATACGAATAGACTTGATTCCCAATCGCTCAGCCAATGCTGCTTCATTCTTAAAATCTGGCCCCACAGTGTCCAGTAGCTGACTCAGAGTAATTAAGTTGCGTGCAATCAGCAATCTACTAAGACCAGGGAAGAAGAAAATGTCTGTTAGATCCATCCGGGAGCCACAGATTAAAGGTTCCTCTAGTAACCAGTGAAGAGAAGGCGAATCTTCTGGTCGTTGGACAGCAAAAAGACCCCAGACTTTAAAAATGTTCTTATAAAAACTTGGCAGTGTTGAAGTATCCAACTTTAGAGGATCCATCAAAAAAAGTGTCTTATCTAGCCCCAGACCAGCAAAACTCTGTAAAATCAAACATGCAACAGCACGCCACCTAAAGTTTGTAGGTCCAACCAACAGTCTTTGCAAAAACTGCAATCGAAAGGCTGCAATTCTGCTTTGAAGATGAATGAGTCCTTGACCACCTTCCTCTTTGGGCAAAAACAATACATTTTGTGGAACCCAATGTAGTTTATCCCAAAAAAAATCCACAAGGATAGCTTGAATTTTTGCCAGCAGCTGCAACGGAGGATCTACACAGGCAAACTTGTGCCACAAGGAAGACGCCACCAAATTATTAATAATTAAAACACGCCCTCTATATGACAGTTTTGAAGTCAAATGCTTCCATTTTTCCAAACGCCCTTTGACCATTTCAATAACACCTTCCCAATTTTTCTGTACTACTGTCTCATCACCTAAAAACACCCCCAAATATTTAAAACCCTCTTTTCCCCAACATAAACCAGTAGGCAGTTTTGGTTTCCCACTGGCCCAACTTCCTAATAGCAATGCATTACTTTTATTCCAATTAATTTTAGCGGAAGATAAATTTTTAAACTCCCCAAGTAATTCCAATAAAACTAGTATATCACTTTGCTTACTGATCATGATTACTAAATCGTCAGCATACGCTGATAATGAAAAAATACCGCTAACCTTTGGCAAGGATATGCCATGGAGTTTCATTCTTAATTGTTGTAGTAATGGTTCTATAGCCAAAGAATAAAGCATACCAGAGAGTGAACACCCCTGTCTAATGCCTCTACAAGCTCCAAAAGGAGCACATAAACCACCATTCACCTTGAGAATGCTCTGAACGTCACTATAAAGAACTTTTACCTGATCTAAAAATTCTTTACAAAAACCAAAGGCTTCCATTACTCTCCATAAATAGACATGCTCGACACGGTCAAAAGCTTTTTCCTGATCTAGTGATATAAAACCACAATCTAAATTTAAAACCTTAGAGACATGAAGAAGATCTCTAACCAAGGAAACATTATCAAAAATAGACCTCCCGGGTACACAATATGTCTGGTCAGGATGGATGACCTGGTCCACAACTTTTGCTAAACGATTTGCTAAAATTTTAGAAAGAAGCTTGTAATCACTGCACAGAAGGGAGACTGGCCGCCAGCATTTGATGTCTGTCAGATCACCCTTTTTGGGTAAGAGTGTGAGGACTGCTCTACGGCAGCTCAACGGCAGAAGCCCACCGGCTAAACTGTCATTCAGCACCTCCAGCAAGTCCTCCCCAATTTCTGACCACAAAGACTTATAAAAGTCAACTGGCAAACCATCAATCCCTGGTACTTTTCCACACTCCATACCTTGAAGGGCTTCATCCAATTCCCCTTTAGTCAAAGCACCTGAAATCTTCTGATTGGCTTCCTTTGACACTTGAGGAAGATTTTCAAAAAAATCACTATCGCTCCTATATTTAGAACCCAATTCATCTTTATAGAGAGATTCATAAAAAGTAACTGCTCTCTTGCGGATATCCATGGGGTCAGTCACTAATGTACCAGATTCGGACCGTAAAGCATGAATGATTTTATTTTGTCCGCTTTTTCTTTCCAAACTAAAAAAAAACTTTGATGGCACATCCATTTCATTTAAATGTGAGAACCTTGACCTGACCAGAACACCCTGTGTTTTTACCCCTAATAGGTCAGCAAGTTGAGTCTTCTTGTCTTTTAAACAAGATTCCACACCACTTTGATTTCCAGGCAAGTGAACCAATTCTTGCAGCTTTAAAATTTCAGTCTCTAAGGCATTTAGAGTCAGGGTTGTCTCTCTAGTGACATTCTGAGAATATTGTTGACAAAATTGCTTTATTTGGACTTTGCCAAAATCCCACCATTGTTGCAAGTTTCTAAAAGACTTCTTTGTAGTTTTAAAAACATCCCAGAAACACTTGAAACCTTCTTTAAAACATTTGTCACCTAATAAGCTGGTATTTAAATGCCAGTAAGCACTCCTTGGCTTAACAGAATTTAAAAAGACAGAGCACTGTACCATACTATGATCTGAGAGACATGATGGAGTAATAAAACATCTCTTAACAATGCTGCTATGATGCTTAAAAACATAAAACCTATCCAATCTTGCCATTGAGATCACATTATCACGGACATGAGTCCATGTATATTGTTTATGCTCTCCATTAAGCCGTCTCCAAATATCATTTAAATCATGTGTTTTCAATAGTTGAACAAGGCGTTGACGTGATGGTGAATGAGGTTCGATATGATTTCTGTCTAAATTGGACTCTGTGCAATTAAAGTCACCACCCAAGAATAAATACTCATCAACACTGACATTCTGTAAAACAGAGCATAAAGTATTTAAAAATAACATTCTTTCCACAGCTGAAGTTGGTATATAAACACAAATAAAAACAAAAGTGATATTTTCAAAAGAGGCTCTTATTTTCAAAAGTCTCCCTTTAACAACCTCTTCAACTTGGTAAGAATGTGGGGTGAAATTCCTAGCGAATAAAATAGCAACCCCACCGCTAAGCGAGGTACAATGACTGAGAACAGCAACCCCATTCCATTCTACTGCCCAATCAGCAGCATTACTAAAATCACTATGAGTCTCTTGTAACAGAGTAACATCAATTTTTTTCTGGCGAATGACTTCAAATAATTGAGCTCGTTTGTGCATATTTCTAGCCCCATTCAGATTTAGGGTAGCAACATTAACTTCAACCATGCTTAAGAAAAAAGAATATATATATATATAAAGAAAAAAAGAAAAAAACATCACCCAAAAAATCCATCTTAGATAAATACATGGAATTAGGCTTTCTCACTGTCCTCATTACTAAGCTCATAGTTGAGTTTCCTTACTATCTTTTTTAGTCGATAAATCTCTTTGTTTACAAAACAACCCTCCATCATGAAACACTTGGTTTTCTCAACAAACTGCCTTGTGTCAGGAAAATATTCATTAATGCGCACCCCTCTCTTATTTTTAGTGGCTCTGAGGAACAGTTTTATGTCCTCGACCTCATAATGACGACCACTAAAATCATTCTGAGAAAGACTGATGCTTGAATCAGACAATTCATCCTCACTTTCCGTTTCACCTTTATCACTGAACTCAGTTATGTCTGCTTTTTTTGCATGCCTACTCGAAGCCTTATCAACACTCTTTCTCTTTAACGGGATTTTAAAATCAAGCTCCCCCATCTCCATTTGGGTATCATCACCCTCATTAATAACAGTGTGTTGCGGGACCGTAGCAGCATTCAAAAAATTATCTGTCTCAGTACCCGTTACCTCCACCAGATTATTAGGTTTTTCTACACTGGAAAAATTATTTTCAGACGCACACACATTATCACCAGCTACTGCAACCACATGTAAGTCCTCAACAGTTTGATTATTCACTGTACGCGACCCTTCGCCAGGAACCGCATATGACGGTCCTGCTTCTCCGGGTTCAGCGTGACCCACAGCACCGCCTCTGACAGCGTCACCGTCAGCTGATGAGTTACTCAAGTTTTTTGCGGGACACGCACGGACTAAATGACCAGCCTGCCCACAATTAAAACATTTCATCTTGTCAGTTGTTACATAAACAATATAATCGTACTCATCAACCCGAAAATGTAAAGACACATCTAAATCAGTATCATCATCCATAACCATGTACACGAAACGCCTAAAAGAAACCACATGTTTTAACAAAGGCGAACCGCACCCGATAGGGATCTTTTTAACGGGAGATACCAATTTACCATAACGCGACAAAGCTTTGGCCAATATATCATCACTAAGGAACGGTGGTACATTAGATAATGTGACTTTCTTTGAGGGTGTAGAGAGCGGAAGCACAGGGATAAACAGATCATCAACAACGATCCCTGTCTCTACCACTTCATTAGCTTTTTCAACAGTACAAAGGAAGATAACCGTGGCGTTATTCATCCTAGATGCAGACAAAATGCTTTCATGTCCTACAACAACACCCACAGCCAAGCAACATTTCTCCACACTGACTGCCGACGCCACTTTCACTCCGTGACGCCGGGTCAGTGAGCCCAGAAGCTGTGCCCGCGGGGCCGTCATGCTCCCGATAAAAACGGGTAGCACTCGGCCAAAAAACAACTTCACCGTGATCTAGAAAAACACACTACACAACCAACAATAAGAAGAAAAGCCAGAGGAAAGAAAAGGAAAGAAGAAAAATACTCACAACAACAAAAAAAAAAAAAAAAAACGCACTCACACCACTCCGTTCCACACGCTCGCCCTCAACAGTCACACCGGAGAGAGAGAGAGAGAGAGAGGAGAGAGAGAGAGAGAGAGAGGAGAGAGAGAGAGAGAGAGAGAGAGAGAGAGAAGAGAAGAGAGAGGAGAGAGAGAGGAGAGAGAGAGGAGAGAGTGAGAGAGAGAGGAGAGAAAGAAGAGAGAGAGAGAGAAGAAGAGAGAGAGGAGAGAGAGAGGGGAGGAGAGAGGAGAGAGCAGAGAGAGAGAGAGAGAGAGAGAGAGACAGAGAGAGAGGCAGAGAAAGAGAGAGACAGAGAGAGAGAGAGAGAGACAGAGAGAGAGAGAGAGACAGAGAGAGAGAGAGAGAGCATTGAGATCTGTGATGGATCAAAAGCAGAATGTGAATAATCTTGTGTTTCACTTTGTGTTGATTTCACATAATTTGTAGAAACGATCAAAACCTTCAGAATCACAGAAACAGGTTTTCATTTGTTTTTGATGCAGCAGCTGTATTTCTCAGTTCTGGACACAGACAGGTCAAGTCAAACCCTACAGATGAGACGTTTGACAGAATATTACATCGGTTCAGAATCCCTCTCGCACACACACACGCACGCACGCACACACAGACACAACGGCACACACTCATGCTTCCCTCAGGATGTATTTCTTGGTTTCTTTCTTTCAGAGGAAGGCTAATATGTTTTACTGCTGTAAGGGGAATGTTTTTATCAATAACTCCAAACTGCAACAGTACATTTAGTGCTTTCTGCTCTTTTATGCCCATGAGTCCATTCAAGTAAAACACACATTTATACAATTACACAAGAATTCTCAATACATCTCAAAACGTCACAGTGACATTTATTCTTAGATAAATGCTGTGAGATTTAGGTGTGCGTTCATGTGTTTGCGTGTGTGTGTCGTGTGTGTGTCATGTGTGTGTGTCATGTGTGTGTGTCATGTGTGTGTCATGTGTGCGTGTGTGTCATGTGTGCGTGTGTCTGTGCGTGTGTGTCATGTGTGTGTGTCATGTGTGTGTCATGTGTGCGTGTGTGTCATGTGTGCGTGTGTCTGTGCGTGTGTGTCATGTGTGCGTGTTATCTCCTGCTTGCTGAGTGTTGACCTCTGATCTCTCCGCTCTGCCAGCTCATTACCCACAATGCCGAGCAGCTTTTCCAAAACAATCCACCTGCAGCAGTGGCCACGGCAGTGATTCTCTCTCGAGTCTCTTACACGACTGTCACAACATGAGTCCTGCGGCAGGGCGATAGAGCACACACGCTCGAGAGAGAGAGAGAGAGAGAGAGAGAGAGAGAGAGAGAGAGAGAGAGAGAGAGAGAGAGAGAGAGAGAGAGAGAGAGAGAGAGAGAGAGAGAGAGAGAGAGAGAGAGAGAGAGAGAGAGAGAGAGAGAGAGAGATTATTAAAGCTCTTTTCACATACACACCATCACTGACATCTGCTGCTCTCTGTTCAACATCTTTAAATGAACATAAGGGCCTCATGTCATCAAACATTTTTTTAAATCATCTTTTATTCTCACTTAAATCAGATAAGATTTTTTTATGTTTTTAAATATTACATGTACAGTTGATCTAAAAAGTCTTCACACCCTTGTTGAAATTGCAGATTTTTATCATGTAAAAAACTAAATAAAGATGAATTATGTCCAGTTCAACCGTAATTGTGAAATTGTAACCTATATATTAAAGTGAATATTAACAATAAGAATAATTTGAGGGTAAAAATAAAAAGTTAAATATGTACAATAACCAGGTTGCATAAGTGTACACACCCCTAAACTAATACTTAGTTGAAAGCACCTCTATCACAACATGCAGTATTTGTGGGTAAAAGTCAGTCAGTTTTGCACATCTTCCTTGCAAAAGCATTTTAACTCTGTCCAAATGATTTGAGCGTCACATGTTCACAGGCGAACGTAAATTTGAGAAGCAAAAACGAAAACTTGGAAAGCGCAAATGAAAAATCTAGCAGCGAATTCATAAACCATTATTTGCAAAAGTGAAACTTAAAAAAACTATTAAGAAAAAATGCAGTTATTTGAAAACAAGGTTACATCTTGCAATTGAGTTTATTGTTTTCATTATCAGAGTGGTTTTCTTTCTTTATTATTGTATATTTTTGTTCGTTTTTTTTAAAATTCGCGTTCATTTTAATTGGCACAAAAATAATCCCATAGTCTATTAAAGCTGTTAAAGCCACACAAAAATCTTAAATTAAATACAGATATTTGATTAAAATACATGTATTCTTTATGTATGTATTCTGCTAAGTTACTGAAACATAATGAATAGGTTTAATTGAATTATAAAATGAACAGTTCAGTTGTGGTGTAACAAATAGCAGGGTCACAGGCAGAAGAGCACATCGCAGGGATATTGGCAGGTAAACAGGTTTAATGAGCAGGTATATTCCACAGGTAACTCAGACGAGAACTTACATCATCTTACAACAAGATCGAACCAAGAACTGAAAACTAAATACACTCTCAAACATGAAACGGGTGCAAACACAATGAGGAACAGGTGCTGAACATAATCATGATGGCGGCGGTGAGGTGCAGAGGGTTCTGGGTAATGTAGTTCTTTGAAAATTAAATGTCCGGAAAACACAGAAACACACAGGACGAGAGTGTTACACCTGGAAGTTGATTCGTCAATATATTGACTCATTACTTTATTCATGATTCAGATCAAACACACAGACACGTTCTCAAACGCAACACACAGACCCACAAATCTACAAGATGTTTATCATTTACAAGAAAATAAATCCTAAAAGCATCATAAAATGATATTTTTCATGATTATTATGATTTTCTGCCTTGAATCTCTTCTCTTAACAGATACATATTCAACAATACGAACTAATAACTGAAATCACATAAATAAATGTACAAATAAGGATGAAAACATGATGTATATGGACCACAGATGCTCAGTTTTGCTGGTGTTTGTGAGAGAAATCTCTGAAAATGTGTGTGTTGTGCTGAAGGTGTTATCGTCATGTAAAGCCCGTGGTATGCTTCTTTTTTTTACGTGTATGCGAGCAGCCGAACGCACAGCCTTGCAAAGTATACTTCCTTGAGTCACACGTGTACACATGGGTTTTGACGCGTGCGCATTACGACATATTGCAATACCTCTCTGGACCGAATTACTGCAAGAAATGGAGTGCGCATGCGCGATGTACGCGAGGTAACAAAATTCTGTTGGTGCGCGTACAGTACGCGCATACTGTTCTGATGACGAAATGTGCGTCACGCGTAATGTACGCTGTCCCACGCGTACGCGTAAAAAGGGAAGCATACCATAGGCTTAACCGACAGTAGAAACGCTGTGTAAAGAGCCTCTTCTGGAGGACAGATGATGATGTGATGTTCCTCATGACCTCTGAGTCTGATAGCATCTTTTAATCTGTATCTCTACTCATTAGATCACTGTTATGATTTTTACATAATCAAGCTGTAGAAATAATCTTTATGAGCGTGATATTCGTGATAGGATGGCATTACATTTAAAGTGAGCACTGACCTTTGTAAAGTCACAGCGCTATAACCACTGAACATCATATACTGTACTGCTCTCTCTCTCTCTCTCTCTCTCTCTCTCTCTCTCTCTCTCTCTCTCTCTCTCTCTCTCTCTCTCTCTCTCTCTCTCTCTCTCTCTCTCTCTCTCTCTCTCTCTCTCTGTCTTTACTGATGACGCTCCAGCACATTTCTCAGCCTATACGTTTTCATAGAGAATGTTGTAAAGACAATCATGACATGAGGACAAAGAAACTGGTTTATATTAACACACTATCCTGATTCAAAGACCCATTCACACCATGACTAATACATATAATGATAACAGTTTGTTTATTACATGTTTATTCTGAGATTAAATGCTACAGTTTCAAAATTTAAATTTTGATACGTGATTGGCTTATTTTTCATCCCCTTTATCTGCACTGAATGTGTGTGTGTGTGTGTGTGTGTGTGTGTGTGTGTGTGTGTGTGTGTGTGTGCGTGTGTGCGAGTGCGTGCGTATAGAGATTAAATAATGTAATGTCATGAAGCATCAAACTTTAGAGCAGTGCATCATGGGAAGTTAGAGATTGTGTGAATATCCAAGAGAAACTGGTCTGAAAAGTAGCTCATTTTATTATCTGTACTACACATGCTTTTCTCAATTCTCAAAATCTATTTGAAGTATTCAGGGTGTGCAGTGTTACTGTAAGTGTATTTAACAGTCTCAACCATTCCTAAATTTCTCATAGAAAAGAATATGGTTGAACCTTTTGTTTTGAAAGGTGTTTGTAAAGTTGTGATCCAATTTATAGGCAGAAAATACAAGAAAAACCCCATGAAGATCTCAAACTGACTGTATGCTGTGAGACAGAGAGATGATGATGGTGATGGTGGTGGTGGTGTTTTGGACACATGTTAGGTGTTTTATGGGTTGATTGTGCACATGTGTGTATGTAACGGTTGTGCAGTGTAATCACATCACTTCTGCTGACTTCAGTCTGATCTTTAGAAACTCAATGGTTAGTCAGAGGGTTTCAGGATTTGATCTTTGCTCTTTAATGCACGTTTGTATCATCTAATATGTAATGGCAGGAAGTGACAGGAAAATGGCTTCAATGATTTAATGATTATTTGTGATGTATTTAGGATTGCAAACAGAAGCTGAAGTGCATGCCATCATATCAAAACTGTTGACTTTACACGATGCAATATATCGTCACAATAATGACAGAACGATTTAGTCCGAACACAAGTTGAAGATGAGCGGTAGAGATGAGCGACTGACTCCAGAAGACACGAGAGCGAATGGAGATGGACACACCATCAGTCCTGCTGGACATGTGGCTTACACAAGCGGCAGAACATGAAAAGATTTCGTTTATCAGTCAGTAAATGACTCAAATGAGACACGTTCACTTATGAAGCAGTTAGCAGGTCCACGCGCTGCTGACGTGTGACTTGACTAATGAGAGAAAACATGCAGGTACATCCAACACTAAATGACTTAATGTGTCCAATGGGAACGCTTTCAAGAAACACTGCTGCTGCGTGCGCCAAACACGCATAAACTGCGCTGACAGAGACCTGCCGTAAACAACTTCAATCAATTTTACACACACACACACACACACACACACACACACACACACACACACACACTAAAGAATCCATCAGCAAACACAAACAAGATCACATGATTCATTCAAATTCAGTCTCATCAGCGTCTTCCTCGTGAGGAAATGTCTCTGTCATCAGGAGAGATCTCAACAATGTCTCAAACTGAGATTTGTCTCGTCTGCAATCAAAGTCAATATTATTGAAGATCTCAATATGAACATTTTTCATCAAATTTACTCAAATCCTGATGATTTGACCTCTACAATCTACATTCATTTACACCTCCAGACTCTTCATGTGTTTCAACAACTACAATCTCATTTGATTCTCTTTTAGGAGAAACATCTGAGACTAAATTGAGAACTCTATCAAATCTCCTGAGCTGTGAAACACAAAACTGTAGTGTGTACACAGAAGAAAGATGTGATGTGTTGTGTGCTGATTGTCTTTGTGTTATTTCATTCAGACATGAAAACACATGAGTTGTGTGTATTCAGCAGCGCTGCGTTCATTTCGTGAATATCTCTGAAGAGACACTGAAGTCCTGATGTGATATAACACACACTCATACTGTCTGTCTGTTTATCTGCAGCGTTCAGTGCATCGCTTCATTTCATGCTCCGTGACCACACACACAACCCCAGGCAATAAAATCTGCTGGCATTAATACTTACATATTTTTATATTTAAAGCATGCAGAACTAAAGAATTCAATTAAGTGAAGTTGTGCTTATTGAACACTAACTTCATGTCACGCTGTGTTGATCAGATCCACACAAACAGCCTTCAGAAATATAAGCACAAACTCATTCTCTAACACACATTCATTGACTCATTATTTATGTCTGTTATTTATCTGTTTGTTTATTTGTTTTCTGGAGGCAGGAATTAGATGAGCTATTCCTTCATACACTTCTTTTCATTATGTGAAATGTCCTGTGACATACTGACTAACTACATCACTTTCAAAGACACACACACACACACACACACACACACACAACGTTATTTCTATCATTTAAACATTTGTATTAATTGAAATCAAATATATGACTAAATATTATTTCTAATCTAAATACTAATCTTATTATAGGTTGTCTTAGCGATAAACTAAAATAAACATGTTTAGGCACTGAAAATAATAAATAAAAAATAATATAGAAAAAATAAACTAAACCTAAATATCAATATTACAAAAGATAATGATATCTAATATACAACAAAATATTATGGAAAGTAAATTCAAGTTCTTGTTTCTTTTCCCGCTGCAACTCAAAAAGGGACTGAATATAAAGGAAAGGGTTTAACTTGATTTTTTTCACTTTTTTCTTAATAAGATTTAAATGAGTCTTTTTGAAACATGTAGAAATCCTTTAACAGTATACCAGAGAAGCAGAAGATGTGTGCTTGTTTTACAGAGATGTATCTTCATAATAAATGTACTTTGTGTTTCTGCACTGACAGATATTGTTTTTCAATTGCTTTAGGTGTAAATAAATGACAAATCTGAAGCTGCCGGCGCACATCATTGCTTCACCGGTACATGTGTCTTTCTTTACAGATGTTCACATATTTTTACTAAAAAACAACATAAATTATGTTAAAATATGATCTGTTATTGCTATATTCTTTTATTTTATTTCTCTTTAAGAGTGGAGCAGAAAAGGCATGGATGAAAACATGAGGTTGTTCAGCAGCACATACAGTTTTAACACAAATTGATTGTGTTTTGGCAGAATTTGAAAAGCGTCTAGAGGCTTTCTGAGAGACACTGCGGTTCGGTTTAATTCACATTTCTGCCACCCACAAACATCTCAAAAACCACCAGCTGATTTAATTACGTGTGTGTGTGTGTGTGTGTGTGTGTGTGTGTGTGTGTGTGTGTGTGTGTGTGTGTGTGTGTGTGTGTGGTTTAGAGGGGTTGTCATGGCGATATGAATGGTTGGATTTGAGAAAGTATAAATTATTTTCAATAAGTGGTTTGCCACATCGCTGTCGTGCGACCTGTACACACAAGTGAAAAACTGATTTCTTGATCATTTCAAAATCTTATACAGAGCATCTGATCAAATGTTCAGTCAAAGCAGAAATGTTGAAATTTATCGGATTTGCTCGTCATGTGTTCAGGTTATATACTGAACATTGTGTCACGTGTAGCAGGTGTTTCATGCATCTTCATACAAACGTGCATGTACTGCAGAAATGCAGCAAATCCAAAGGAATGATGCTGAAAGTGTGACACACGTGAAGGTGTGATGATTTGAGTGAATGCTTGTGTCTAAAGGTTCTCTGGAGGTGCTGGAATGAGAATCGCAGCAGAAAGAAGACAGATGGAGAAGTGACGTGTATAAACGGTGCTCTTTAGCAGCAGTGTGGGAGGCCAATAATCCCAATGATCATTTGTAATAATATGCTTAATTGAATGAGCTGGCGGGGTTCAGCGAGACGTTGACTTTGATTTATGATGGAGTTGATGCGTTCAGATGTGATTAGAGGAATTACGGCTTCCTTTTATTCGGAGAGAAAATATTCACTGCGCACGCACGCACGCACACACACACACACAACACTACCTCCTTCACATCATGTACATTACATTTACATTGCGCAGACGCTTTTATCCAGTGCACTACATCTGTAGTATATTTGTTGTGTTCCCTGAAATGAAACCCATGACCCACAACACTTAAGCAACAGGGCAGCTGTGTGAAATAGGTTTTTCAGAGGAGATTTTTCTGCTAATAGTGTTCATTCAGACTGTGATGATGGACCGACAGCAGATGCTCAAGACGTCTTCATCTGCATCTTTAATTCATTGCACTTCTGATAATTCTCCCATTATTACTCTCATTTAGTTTAATCGTCCTGGATTATTCTCTAAACGTCTGGTTAATGTCAAGGGTTCAGAAAATGAGCTTCAGTTTTACATCAACACTATTTAAAATGATATATGAGGGTCATTGTGCTCATTATATTCATTTGTAACATCATTAACATCCGTTTCTACAGTGAAATAAGTCAATGATCAATGAACAATATTACATCTATAAATGAACATGAATGTAGATGAATAAATGTTCACTGTTAGTTCATGATATGTAACTCATGTTAATCATCTAAACTTCAGTGTAAAGTGTGTAGATGCATGTCTTCATGTTTTCTGGTTTTGGCACAAAGCCATCATACAGATGTTCTCACAGTAATAGGTGGAGTTTGTGTTAGCAAGTAGAGTTTACAGTGATGGGCGGAGTTTACAGTAATGGGTGGAGCTTACAGTGATGGGTGGAGTTTACAGTGTTGGGTGGAGTTGACAGTAATGGGTGGGGTTTACAGATGGGTACAGTGATGATATTTTATCCATCATCCAAATACCACCCACTCTCTCAAATTCCACCAACCAAACAAGCTTCACCCACCAGCTCAAACTCCACCCTCTAGCTCCTCCTCCAGCGATGGGTGGAGTTTACAGTAATGGGTGGAGTTTTCTGTGTTGGTGATAATGTGATAACAGGAGGTGTTTGAAGTGATGGGTGGAGTTTTTGGTGGTAAATCCTGTGAGTTATGGAGGTCTGTGTTCATATCAGTTCTGTGTTTGATCCTCAGATTAGCTTTAGAAAAGAATGTGACTGCAGAACACACACACACACACACACACACACACACACACACACACACACACACACACACACACACACACACACACACACACAGACTCTAATGTGAAACAGAGTGAATGTTTGTTAAGAGACTCTCGAGTTGTAATGTTAATAAGTGGAGACAGTAAAACAGCAGGTCGTGTAGAAATGAGGTGAACTGTGACCCTCAAACACTTTTTAAACTAGCTGTGGGTGTGAAGAGACCTGTGGGGTCATGACGGCTCTGATCTCTGATGTTTATGAGTGACTGCGGGTGACTGCTGCTGGAGATGAGTTTGTGTGTTTAGTGCTGACACACACAGTTAAACCTCACAGTAATTCATGCAGCTCAGAACTAACACAGACAGATACACTCTGTCACATCATTTACGCACGCACGCACGCACACACACACACACACACACACACACACACACACACACACACACACACTTGACAGTGTCTGGATTTGATTTCATGTTGTTTTGCTAAATCACTGTATTTCAGTAGTAGAAGTCAAACATTCCCATTACTATTGATAATGATGTTTAATGGTGTTCAGTATTCTCAGAACACCATAGAGACAGCATAACAACAACTAAAAAATCTTCTGTAGCTATCATTATTATTGTTAAAACGTTATTTTGAAGTTAAATGATTATTTTTTTACACACGCATTTATTTAGTTTTTTCCATCTGAACCTCTCTTTACAGATATCATGTCATATTCACTGTATTTTCTACACACAAACACACATTTAGAGTGTTAAAAACTGCATGAGACACATTTCAAATCATTAAACAAACCTGTTGAAATCTCTAACCATGCAGCAGGTGCTTATGAATCTGAATCAGACGGCAGTTAATGAACTTTGTTTAGCTCATGTTAGAATCACAAACCACATGTCAATTTAAACCTCACACATGTGGTGTGGTGTGGTTTGGTGTGGTGTAGAGCGGCTGTAGGAGAACAGACTTGAGTTGATCAGACGTTTCTTCAGTCAGTCACTGACTCTCTCTGAGTCTTGATGTAAAAGTTCAGTTTGGCTCGAGCTGGACGTTGACAGACATCTCCAATTAATGCGAGCGGTTTAATCGAAGCGATTCTCTCTCGGAGACGCCGTCTGACCCGTCCGCCTGTTTTCATGCTGTTACGCTTTCTCTCAATGCATAGGATCGCTGTCACTTTAAACAAAGACTCAATTTGGAGCGGACCGCTAGCCCTTTATCTCAGAGGTAGAAAATGTGCTTCAGATAGTCTGAACTTCCATTAAAGAGTGTAAAAGCATTTCTATATTTTGCAAACTTTAGCTCATGAATACATATTAGAGGAAAATTCGACTCAGCAAATTCAAATGCGTCTCTTATCGAGAGCGTCTGGAAGTCTAAATGATTGTGATGAAAGTGAAAGGGGTTTGGGCGCTGTGAGCTAAACGCTTTTACACAAACCCCATTAGAGGCTCATTGTGCACAGATAGCAGGTCTGAGTGTGAGGAAAACACCGCCGGCCGCCACCGCTGCTGCTGTGAAAGTCCTCGCGGCCAGCTGGCTGTTCCTTTCACACGCTGACACCTCTTATTAAAGTGATAAATGGCCTCTACCGATGGGCAGATTTCAGGTGTCAGAGTTCCACCGCGTTCCGGCCTGAACTGGAACTCTGAGACAGACAAAAAGAGCTGATAGAAGCTGTTTCACTTGCTCCGTCAGTCCGTTTGTCCGTCCGTCTGTGCTTTCTGAAGCACTAAAAGCTAAAATCATTTTGTTCTCTTTTCCAGTAGAAAGATTAGTGACACTTTACGGAAGTAATACGTTATGTTTAATGCATTAACTAACATAAACTAGCATGAGGAATACTTCTACAGCATCTGTTTGTATTATTTCATGTTCATTTAAACATTTACTAATACATTTCAAGTGTTATCCTTTTTAACATTAGTTAATGCACAATCAACAATTGGGATGGATCAAACATTAATACAGATTTATAAATGATGCAAACATCAGATGTTATCTAATGTATTTACTAATGTTAACAAATACAACCTTTAATACAACTTGTCATTAAACAAGTGTTCTCACTCCACTTTATATATAGGATATTCAGTTATTACTCAAGAATTCATCATAATTAAATGCATTCCTTTTTTTGTATTTTAATCTATAGGTGTAAGTATACAAAAAAAACACATTTATATTTATCTTTAATAATAAATATAATACATTATATTAAGACAGTCGGTCTTCCTACTACTCGTGTGTATGCACAAATGTGTACTGTATCTGTATATGAATGTTTTTTTCGGAACATATCACGATTCATTAAAAACTGTCAAACATGAATGTACTCAAATGTATTCCTAAAGTACACAAACTGTAAGAAATGTACATGTACACAATGTTTTACACACTTCCATGTGCTTTTCATGTTCATAAAGCCATAGGATACAGAGTGAAAGTGAGTAAAGTCAACATTTGTCTGTGTGTACTTTAGCAGGCGCTCTGGAGTTTGTGGAATGGATCAATACGAGTGTTTGTGGTAATATGTCACTGTCATTCTGAGAATTGTGGCTAAACGTCCAGAAGTCTCTTCAGGAGAAGCAACACGTATCTCACTTTACAGACGGACCCTCAGTAGACAGAGAAGCACCTGAAGAGAGGAGATTATTTCGCGCGCGCACACGCACACACACTATCTCTCTGTGTGTGTGATGGAGAAGTGTTGACTAATAATGTGTAGATGTGTATCATTAGAGCTGATGTCTCTCAGCTGTGTTTTCCTCCACATTAAATCATCCCATAATTCCTCACATCTCCTCCATCTGATGCCCTCATACCTCCGGCAGAGACGTCCTGAAAGAGCCTCTTAATGTCCGTCCGTC
Source organism: Oreonectes daqikongensis (assembly GCA_026939265.1). Lineage (NCBI taxonomy): Eukaryota > Metazoa > Chordata > Actinopteri > Cypriniformes > Nemacheilidae > Oreonectes > Oreonectes daqikongensis. Next base: position 94,991 of record JAOTQM010000556.1, read on the forward strand.
CGTGTGTGTGCGTGTGTGTGTGTGTGTGTGTTTGTACCTTTGTTGTTTATCGTTTATTCTGCTTATTCAAACGTCCATTAATATGATTTAGCTTTGAATGTCTTTATCTCTCTCTCGTTCTCTCTTTCTTTCTCAACACATTAAAATCAGCACTGCAAAAAAAAAAGAATTATTTGTACAAATATCTAAACATTCTTACATTGAGAAGCAAAATATCTTTTAAAAAATCTCAATATGAAGTGACAGAACAAATATCTGCCAATGGGGTAAAAATCATCTTGTTTTCCCATTGAATTCTGTTTATTTTTCTTACACAGATTTTTCTCCTTTATTCTTGTTTTAAACATAAACTAAAGATATTCTTTTCTGAAGTAAATATATTTATGAATTAATAGATATTTTTATTGGAAAACAAGACACACATACTGAGTAAGAAATATATGAATATTAACACAATCTCATGTGAATATATGTCAAATGTAAGCGTGTTTGTATGATTTGCTTTAGCACCAGTGACAGTTCAGAATTGAAATATCACATAATAAAGCAACAATCATAAGCCTTGATATTTATGCAATAAACATATGCACTGCTGGTCATGAAACAACCAAAATAAATGAAGCCACATGTTTGTTTTGAGGGTATATTTGAATTATTATCCACTGTAACCTAATAAACTAAAACTCCAGCACAAAAACTTCTACTGGCTGTGTCTACCGTTGAATTTCAGTTTCTACTGGAGAGTTTCACACACACGGATGGGCAGCTGTAGAGCGGGGTGTTGTTCTCAGAGCCCAGCAAACATTTGGACAAATCAAAGTCGCTGTTAAACATGTTTGTTTGCCAAACCTTTGAGAGCGTCTCTGGATGGGTTCCAGCGCTCGCAGGTTTCGCTGCTTTTCATTCGTTCAGTTTCTCATTAAAGCAGAACGCTTCAGAAGACGTCTGATTCGTAATGTCCAGGACACGTAAACGCACAGTCAGTCAGGTGCCATGCCATCTCCCACAATGCTTTGTGATTGTAGAGTGTGGCAGTGCCAGCGAGGTTTTCTGTTTAATTTATTCATCCGGCGGAGAGAGAGCGAGTCAGTGTAATTATCCTAATTAGTGCTAATTCAACATGGCTGAGCCCATTTCTGTAATGAGTCTGAACGAGACCCTCGTCCACAGCTCTATGGTCACCGCCTCCCTTTGTTGCCTCGGTAACCGTTTCCGTGGCGACCCGCTCTCGACAGCGACGGGGAGTGGAGAGGGGTTAATTTCAATGGCAAGAGACACAAATTAAAGCAGAAATAAGAAAGAGAAAGTCAAATGTTTCCATGTTTGAAGATAAACGTCTGTCAGACAAGAGACCTGTCACCCCAAAATCCACACAAACACACCACAACCACACACAGTGTTGCCGGGTGGTTGCAAGGGTGTTCTGAGTGGTATTAATGGTGTTGTCATGAGGCTGTTAGGGTGTTCTGGGTGGTTGCTAATGTGTTTTGTATGGTTGTTATGGGGTTCTGGCTGGTTGTTAGGATGTTGTTGCGTGGTTGTCAGGGTGTTGTAGTGTGGTTGTTAGGGTATTGTTGTGTGGTTGTTAGGGGGTTAGGTTATTATTCTGTTATTGGGGCTTGTCGTGTGGTGGTTAGGGTATTTTCGTGTGGTTGTTAGGGTATTGTTGTGTGATTGTTAAGGTATTGTTGTGTGGTTCTTAGTGTGTTGTTGTGTGGTTTTTAGGGTATTGTTGTGTGGTTTTTAGGGTATTGTTGTGTGGTTGTTAGGGTATTGTTGTGTGGTTGTTAGGGGGTTAGGTTATTATTCTGTTATTGGGGCTTGTCGTGTGGTGGTTAGGGTATTTTCGTGTGGTTGTTAGGGTATTGTTGTGTGATTGTTAAGGTATTGTTGTGTGGTTTTTAGGGTATTGTTGTGTGGTTTTTAGGGTATTGTTGTGTGGTTGTTAGGATATTGTTGTGAGGTTGTTAGTGTGTTCTGGGTGGTTACTTTCTCCTAGCCAAGTCAAAATAACCAACCAATGACATTTAGAGCTTTACAAATCAAACTTACTAATATTTGTGTTTTATACAGAGTATTTAATTTACTTTAAAACCTTAATCTTGATGTTCCTGTTTGAGACAGAAAAAAGCTTTAGAGGACACACACACACACACACACACACACACACACACACACACACACACACACACACACACACACACACACACACTTTCAGTCATATAGAGGTTTATTTGACAGTATAATTTCTATCCAAAGATAGATGTGTCTCCATTAATCCTAAATGTAAATGTTTGGAGGTTTGACAGTCACATCAAGCATATAATCAACATTTCTAATGAAAGAGAACAATGTAACGGCACAATTATCTTCAAATGTCAGAGCTGCTCTTCTACACCACTGATGCCGAATGAGTGCATTACACATATTTGCAACATTTTTGTTTCCACAAGATACAGATAAAGCATAATAACAGCTACAGTGCCAATAAAAAGTATTCACCCCCTCCCCTTAATTTTTTCCACATTTTGTTATGTTTGTGCCTTATGTTAAACTACTATAAATTACATTTTTTACACCAATCTACACTCCATACACCATAATGACAAAGTAAAAACTAATAATGACAAAATAAAATAATTACATTGCATAAGTATTCAAACTCTTTTCTGGGACACTTAAATTTAGCTCAGAAGCATTCCAGTTTGGCTTGATGTTTCTACACTTCAAGTTGAGTTAACCTGTGGCAAATTCAATTGAATGAGTATGATTTGAAGAGGCACACACTTCTCAATAAAAGGTCTAACAGCTGAAAATGCATATCAAACCACGACATTAGCTCAAGCCTCTCCTCTAAAAAAAAACCTTAACGAATCTTTTAAGCGGTTAGAAACAGATTCTTTGGTCTGATATATCTCAGATTCAACCATCATGTCTAGAGGAAACCAAGCACTGCTCATCACTTACACAATACCATCGCAAAAATAAAATGTGGTGGTAACAGCATCAGCAGCAGGGACTGGGGGACTCAACGGTACAAAACCTAGAAGAGAACCTAGTCCAGAGCATTCTGAACCTCGGACAGGGCAGAAGGTTTGTTCTCCAACAGGACAGTGACTCTAAGCACACAGCTAATGTCCTTTAGTGGCTTAGCCAGAGCTTGGCTTTGAAAATCTCTGTAGAAACCTTAAAATGTCTATCTACTGATGATCCCCATGCAACCAACCTGGTAGAGTTTGAGAGGATCTGAGGAGAAAATTGCCAAATGCAGATGTGTAAAGCTTGTCACATCATACCCAAAAAGACTTCAGTGTTATAACCAAGAACTAAGTTAAAGGGATAGTTCACCCAAAAATTGAAATTCTATCATGATTTATTCATTCTCTCTAGTTGTTCCAAATCTGTGTAAATGTCTTTGTTTGGTTGAACACAGAGTAAGATATTTAGAAGAATTCTTATAACAAAAAATATAAGTTTTTGGACCCCATTGACTACCATAGTAGGAAGAATAACAATGATAGTCAAAAGTGCCCCAGAACTGTTTACTGTCCTACATTCTTCAAAATATCTCATTTTGTGTTCAACAAAACAAAATACAGATAAAGTCATTTTTCCTTCTATGGTAGTCAATGGGGTACATGAACTGTTTGGTTATAAGCATTTGTCCAAATATCTTTCTCTGTGTTCATCAGAACAAAGACATTTATACAGATTTGGAACAACCTAAAGGTGAGTAAATGATAACTGATTTTTGGGTGAACTATCCCTTTAAGAGTATGAATGCTTTTGCAATGTATTTATTGTAGGTTTTTTCCTTGTGTTTTTTTTAAAATCTTTTTCAAATTTGTCACTCATCTGTTATTTTGCTTTGTCAATATGGTGTATGGAGTGTAGACTGATGTGAAAAAAGTAACTTAAATTAGTTTAACATAAGTCAGCCACATAACAAAATGTGAATAAAATTAAAGTGGGTGAATACTTTAAATTAGGAGTAAATCATATTTGAACATTTTTATTTATCCTCATGGTGTTGTAACAGTGACAGTCTGGTGGACAAACGCAACTCATTACAAGAAAATAATTTCAAAATGATGATGAAGTTGAACTGTTCTATGATAATTCTTTGTATATTTTGTGAAGTGTGTTTAATGAAATTATGTTTGTTTGTGCAGGTCTCAGGAGGGGAAATGTTACACTAACTATCATACCTGCAACCTCAAAGTAAGAGCAACATATGATTTTTCTGTGTTAGTGTGTTTTTGCCTGTAAACACGCACACACACACACACACACACACACACACACACACACACACACACACACACACACACACACACACACACACACACACACACACACACACACACACACACACACACACACACACACTCTCTCTCTCTCTCTCTCTCTCTCTCTCTCTCTCTCTGGTGTTGTGGTGATGGTATTAACCTGTGGGAACATTATAGTCAGATTATTCTGAAATATGTCAATTTTCTCTCTCTGCTGTTTAACCTGTTCACAAATGACTGCAGAATTTTCATTTCTCATTCATGAGTGAAGAACTGCTGGAAATTCAATGTGAAATTGTCCTCCAGCATCAAGGCTTCAGTGTGAGCGAGAGAGAGAGAGAGAGAGAGAGAGAGAGAGAGAGAGAGAGAGAGAGAGAGAGAGAGAGAGCTGTTATTATAGATTTCTTAATGCAAGTTTGACGGCCGGTCTGAGTGAATATGACCGCTGCTCTTTACACGTGTGTGTGTGTGTGTGTGTGTGTGTGTGTGTGTGTGTGTGCAGATATACAATGATGTGAAGTGTGAACCACCCCCCCACACACACATTTGACATTTGGACCCCACAATGTATAAAAACAAGTACACACACGCACGCACGCACGCACGCACGCACACACACACAGACACGCACACAGACACGCACACGGAGACAGAGAATCATCAACATTGATGTGTGAAACACACTTGACTGTTAAATTCATCTGGAAAATGTTTGTCATGACATGTTGCAGATGTTCTAGAGATCTCACTGATAAACGATCACATACATTCATTTGCCATAATGTCTGAGAACAGAAGAATGTTTTTTTAAGACATTCACACAATGCCCTCAACCCATAACATAAACCTCTTATTCATAACACAAACTGATATTTGTAACTTTGACACTTAAACTTCAAACACGCAACCTCTGCTCACAGCAATATTTGCCTGATACCAGGTCACCCTAGCAACCACCTGGCAACACCCTAGCAACCACAAAAAGGACACACTAAGAGTACTTCATGAGTTGCATGTCAAAGCTGTAGTGACACCAGACCTGTGAGTTTTTTCAGAAGATGTTTAGTGATGAGTGTGTTGTGTTGTGTTGTTTTGTAGTGGTGGGAGTGTAGATGAGGTTAATATAGTAATTCTGGCATCTCAGTGAAATCTGAGCAGCCACCAGACAACCAGCCATGATTTACACCCTTCAATTTGCTCCCAGTTCAAACAGGCGAGACTGATGGACTATCTGTCTGTCTCTCCAATAAAACCACACTGCTTACTCTGACTATCACACGCACGCACGCACACACACACACACGCACACACACACACACACACTCGCGCACTCTCAACATCATGTGTCTCTTCAGCACCACAGCTCATATTTCATTTTTATTTCCTCAGAAATGAAGTTGTTTAGGTAATCACACATTCATGTAAGCGTTGATTTTGTGTGTGTGTGTGTGTGTTTAGCTTGTATTTATTTGTTTATTTGTAACACTGACTGGTTTAAATTGTAAATGTAATCAACAAATATATAAATGCAATCACACAGACCTGATAACCTGAGAGAGGTTATATATAAAAATCCATATTTCACTGGAAAACAAGATTCATTTACTTCAGAAGTAAAACTGTGTTGGATTAGTTTTGTGAGAATGTAAATCTGCTTTGTTATTTTCAGTCAAAAAACAAATGTATGACTTATATGCACAAACACACGGTGGATCCACATCGGCACTTCTTTCTCTATAGTTTCAGATGTGTTCAGTGTTAATGTGAGGTGGTGTGTCAGTTTTAGTGGTTGTTTTTGGGGAATTGTGTGGCTGACCAATCAGAATCCAGTGTAATAAGTGTCATACGTGTCAACTTAAAAGATTGACATGTGAAGGTTTATTTATGGATATTGAACATGTATGATGGTCTGTTGTTATTATTAATATAAATGCATTACTGTTTTTATTATCTCTAGCAGCAGTTTATTTCTCTGCACCTGAAAATAAAGTTACAAAAAAATAAAGAAAAATATATGTGTTTTTGTTTGCCGTGATTGTTGTATGTAGCATGTTTGTTTTTTATCAGATGAAAGCGTGATTCTGTTGTTGAATGTAAAGGTCTAATGAAGAAATGCAGAAAATGATGAGAGATAATGAATCCTGTGCAGTCACGACTGAGAAAACTCTGTTAATTGAATTCTGCTGAAGCCAGCGTTTGAACTTCATTATCTTCATCAGCTTCTTCTGCACAACATTGACTTTAATTGTTGTGTGTCTCTGCTTGGCAAACCCATTGAGTTTTCAGCTACACAATCGGATAGTGAAGCCTTAGCGCTCTCAGAGAAAGAGACGTCGCCACGTGTCCTTAATTCACAAACCGGGATTCGATAATTGTCACATAAAATGTCATGAATCGCGCACGTTCACTTACGGCTGTTTGTGATGTGAAGACATTCAGATGCGTGCGGAAGAAGATGATAACACTTTCATTCTGTCTGAGATTCATTTACTGATCAGTAGAAACTCAAGAACAGCTGGATGTTATAGAACAAGACTGTCGGACTGCTGAGCGTGTTTGGAAGAAATGATAATAAACCCGAATGACTGAAAATGGATATTAGAATTATTGTAGAACAGAAACAACACCTCGAGTTGTGACAAACAATTCAGCACGAGGAATGATTTCAGGAAAAAAACCGTGCGAAAGATTTTAAAAGTGTAAGTAAAATCTAGATAAAAACAGAATGAAGCTGAGCATTTGTAAAAACAAACAATTTTAACCTTAAAAACAGAATGAAATACATCGCTAACAAACCAAAGACCAGCATGCTGTTCAAAACATCAAAACTAAAAACATTGCCCTCGCTAATGTGAATGTGAATCGTTTTTAATGTTTGAGAGTGTGTCTAACATCAAAGATGTGATATTGTGTCTTCTGTCAGGAGTTAACATGCAGTTGAATGTGTTTTCATTGAAGATGTGTCTGCTGTAGTGTGTGAAGAGCCCAACCAGAGTGCAAACAAATACTGAAGTGTGTTGTGTTGTGTTGCGTTGTGTTGTGTAATGAATCAACTCACGTGTGTGCTGCAGGTCTGAACATTCATTCATGTCGCAGCAGATGTCTTCAGATCACTACACAAGACATTTATTAAAGCACCGAATTACACGTTTTTCACTCCATTCACCTGCGCGCAACGCGGTGGCATTTTATTCTGAAATTCATCAATACTTCACTGCGTAAATCTACACTAGAATGATGAGATGTGCATACGTTTAACCTGAATGTGCCAAAGACATCACACGTGTCATGATGTTAGAATACTCGCAATCCCACACTTCAGAGAAATGAGTTTGCACGGCTGAAAGTGTTCAGTGTTTTAGATCATGTGAAGAAGATGTGATTGTAATGAATGATGTTTCTCAGTCGAAATGCAGATTGTGGAGTGTTGTCTGATATGTTCCTCATTATTCTGTGTGATTTTCAATGGATGATGACAATGACAGTGAGTGATGATCACTGGACTGCTCATGATGTTCTTTTAATACACAGCATAGAGGTCAATGTTGTGTCATTGTCTAATCATACACCTATACATACACATATAAACTTATATTCAGTATATATATATATTTACTCTTATGGCAGTTGAATGTAAATGATTATCGGTCAAGTGTAGAGTAAGTTCACATTGTTCTTGCTAAAGCCAGTTTTTGCTCACATTTGGCACGGGTGATGCACACTGCAGATGGGAGATTTATTACGAGTAAATTATGCAGCGTTACACCAGTTCGGCATTAAACTGGAATAATAAATATCATCTGGAGGTGATTAGTAAAAAAGACACCGAGTTTGGCCTTGAAACTCATACGAGCTGATGATGTATTTATGTGTGTTGTAGCGGCAGCATGTGACAGAGAGAGTGTGATACAGACTGTGAACACTCAGGATGTGAATATCGTAGGGAGGAAAGCGCCTGTTAATGTCCGTCTGAAGCGAAACGTCCGTCACTCACGAAAGAATTCCTTGAACGTGGTGAGTCACCATCCGTTCCTCGCCGGCTAATAAAGAGTAAGTCTTTATCTCAGACAGCTTTTTAATATCAGAGGAACAAAATTAAGTTGACCTCCTCACAAAGCCTCAGGACCGATGGTGAAGTGTAAGCCTCGCGCTTCCTCTAATCTCCCCTCGGACGGAGATAAGACCTCCCCTCGCGCTGCCGCTAAGTCAAATGAGGATCTTATCTTCTCTCAGTAGTAGATATTAACATGTCCTCATCAAATCCACGGCCTTCAGCCTTCCACAAATCAACTCCAAACAATGCAGCTCATAGCCATGACAAATGAATCCCCAAAAATCAGCTTTCCTTCATTTTAGGCCATTGTCATTCCTGAAATACGTTCTGTCCTCGTCGCTCGCCTGCCGTCGGTCTGATGTCACCGCCGTGTGGAGGAAAGTGTCCTGAAGTCTTCAGCTGGCTTTGGCAAGACATCGCTCTTGTTTTGTATTGTTCATTACAGAAAATAATTAAAACAATGTTTTACTATAGTTAAACCACGGTAAACATGAATTAACCATTGTTTAACCATGTAGACACTGCACCAGTAAACTCATGGTTCATGGTGTGATCTAGCTGACGTTGTATACATATATGAGAAGACCTTTAATAAGCACAGTTTCTTTACACATACAGTTACATAAACACAGACTGGGAGAGGACAGAAAAAACACTTTCATTGACAAATAGATTTGAATTGATCTACTGCTGGTCTAAAAAGATAATAAAAATAAAAGACATTAGCAGATTTGCTAATCTATTGACTTTGTGTTATTGACATACTTTAAAAAAAAACCTTTAAGACTCATATTTCAAGGATGATAATGTTGTAAATAATGTGATTGGCTACAAGTTCAGTTGTTTGGCTTCGACTCGGTCGAAGATTAGAGATCGGTCACCCCGCCTTTAATATCTTGAGAGAGCAGATGTACAGTATTCATGAACATGATGTCATGTGGACTCTTTATGACCTGTACACACAAATATTTGATGTCAGAACACTGCCAGTGACCAATCACAGTCAAGTATTCCAGAAGCGTCAATGTGTAAGCAGAGGTCAGAGGTCACACGAGTCTTGTTTTCAGTGTTTTTGTGTTTGCAGCTCATTTCACTCGTTCAGCTGAAGTAATAGCAGGAAAGTGCCGGATCAATGTGGATTGATCTGAGAGACCCTGGCAATTACCCTGCTGGGCATCAGGCGTGTTAGAAGAGCTCTTGTCCCGGGTCACTGAGCCACTCGAATGCTCTCTCTCTCTCTCTCTCTCTCACACACACACACACACACACACACACACACACACACACACACACACACACACACACACAATGAAAGTATTTCTGTTTGTATAACATGATATTGTCATATTAAACTCTGTTGTGTGTTGAAGTGATAAACTCTCTTACACACACAGATGTCTGTTTAGCTCTCATAGTCAGGTAATATTTGTTCTACACGTAAGACTTTTTCTTGATGTTTTTACTTCTGATTTGTATATAAGACTAAATAAACCTGATAGGTTATCACATGAATACTTGCCACATAAAGAAGTCATTGGACACAAACATGTTATTTTATTAGCTACTCCAGTAAATTCACCTGAATGAAAGTTTTCAGATGAACATTATGCTGTGTGTGTTTTCATCGTCTTGAGGTGTTTTCTGGGTTTGAGATGCGCTGCCGTGAT
>JAOTQM010000556.1:112500-155000 GCA_026939265.1 Oreonectes daqikongensis
ATATCCCACCCACAGACCATCTGATTCCGCCCACTTATGCTCCACCCATATGTCGTCTGACACGCCCAGATCACATATGACCCGCCCACAGTGTATGTGAAATGCCCACTAGCCATACAGACCTGCCCACAGACAACCAGACCTGCCCACATCACACATTTCCCACCCAAGTCTCCGTACGACCCACCAACATACCATTTGACCCGCCCACATCTCCATATATCCCACCCACAGACCGTCTGATTCCGCCCACTTATGCCCCACCCATTTATCAACCTATATGTCCACATTACGTATGCCCCCCTTCACAGACCATCTGACCTGCCCATATATGCCCTGCCCATACTCATCTAATCCGCCCACAAGCCATCCAGTGACTGACTGAAGAATAAACTGGAAGGCACTTTGTCAGTCTGGTATAAGGTCTAGTCTGATTGGCTGACTTTACGCTCCCTTTTATCAGACAACCAGAAAACGACATCATCAGGGAACTCGGTGTCATGTGTGAGGATAAAAAGAATCCCACAAACACTAGTGGTTAATAAACGTCATCACATCCTTACTTATTTATTTAACTCATACATGAAGTGAAATATTTCTGATGTTCTCTCACAAGAGCCGTGGGTTCATTGAGCATCAGACATTCTCTGTTTGGATGAATTGTCTTGTTGTGTTGTCGTGTGTGTGTGTGTGTGTCGATCTGCTCACTCTTCACTAAAACACCCCTTAAGGCTTCATTCAAACAGACTCCAGTAACAAAGTCAGAGGAAATTGATTTGCTCATTGTTTGTGTTGCAGGGCTTTTATGGACGTGCTGGTAATGGCCCGGTGTCCTAGATATGGATTGAGTCCAGCTACAAAAATGAAATGACTTTGATGGTTTACTGTAGATCAATGCACTGATCATCTGTGTCCAGAACACTAAAGTGACGTCTTTCTGTGTGACCCAAACTCAAAGCTCTGACGTTCTGTTTCTGTGCATCAGTGTGTGTGTGTGTGTGTGTGTGTTTGCATCTATCAGAAATGGAAAAGCGCTTCAGGGAATATGTGTGTGTGCCACTAAATGCAAATCCAGCGTGTATCCCATGAAAAAAAGCAGAGCGCAGTGTTGTGCTATCTTTTACAGAACACATTTCTGTGTTAAATAGCTCTGTTTCCAAAATGAGAAATGTTGAAGTTTGTGCATGCAGTCTCATTTATATGCAGCTCTAGGAGAACCATTAGACCTGACTGTGTGTGTGTGTGTGTGTGTGTGTGTGTGTGTGTGTGTGTGTGTGTGTTTGTGTGTGTGTGTAGTTTTTCCATTTTCTGTGACAACTATAATACATATTAGTATTATGAGGGAATGCAGGTCATTTAACAGCAGGCAGTTTGAGGAGATTTCATTGTGGGTGATGCTGCGAACACATTCACACAGACAGACCTCAGTGTGTCTCACGTTCCTGTCTCTCTCCCAACTTCCTGTCTCTCCCCAGTTAACACAGTTATGTTGTGAGGACGTATCTGGACCAGACCATAGCGTTCCAGTGACGTAACTTTGTGATTTCCCATGTTCGTAGTGTCAACGTAACATTGGACGTTGTTAGGATGTAGTGAACCCTAACCCTAATATTTGTCGCAGTGACCTACCAAATAACGTTTCTGGGACGTGACGAGTACGCCAAATCGCTCGAAAATAACAAAAATATGTGTTTCCACTTACATCTGTAAGGTATGAGTAAAGAAAGGATATAAATAAGCCAGTAAAGTAATATATGAGGCAGTGAGGTAAAATGAAATCGCCGTTAATGTTTAAATGCGCGGCTCTTCACAGAACAGAGAACGCATGTGCTGGAGAAGCACACACACACATCAGACGTGTACATGAAATGATTAGAAACACAGTTAAAATGTTGTACTAAACTTCAGTTTAATTGCTGTGAAAAATCAGATTTATAACATTATGACATATTTGGTAACACTTTTCACTATTAGCTAGTTGTTTATTAGCATATTAGCTGTTTATTAGTCCTTATATAGCACATATTCTGCCCAACCATACTCTACATCCCTATTCTTAGCCAATGCGTAAACCTAACAACTATCATACAGGAGTTTATTGAGGCAAAATTTGTAGTTGTCTCAACTTCCTGTCTCTCTCACTTTCCTGTTTTGAAGTGAAAATGAGTTTATCCCTAATCATAGTATGTTGAAATGAGTATTGACAAAGATCCTGGATAATCTACTATTTTCAGAGAAAATTTGAAGTGTGGATCCATGGACACTCAACCGGCTAACATTACCTACAGTTCACCACAAGAGTTTCGTGACGCTAGACTGCATTAATAAAATGATATAAGCGATGCTTAGCTCAGTTAACAAATTGAATTATACAGTAAACATTACATCAGAAATAATGAATGAAGAAATGCACATTGTTGTCTAGAAAAACAGACGTTAGTGATGTGTGCCCTAACGTGTGCATGCCAGATTTGACAGAAAAGAAATACTTGCTTTAGTGTTTCGTATCTAGCAGCATTTCTTAGCTTCCTGTTTAAATGAGCTTCCTGTTTGTTGCTGCTTCCTTGTTTCATAGAGAATGGCTCATTAACACACTGGTCTGAGGTCAGCCATGAGCATCAGTAATGAAGATTTCTGACAACAGAGAAGCGTGAAGAGAGAGATTTCGGTCACAAACTCTCTGTTAATGTTTGGTGTTGTATTAGTTGTGACAGGAGCGAGCGCGAGTCAACCTCTCTCATCTCTAGATGTGATATCTGAAGGCTTTTCAGTGTAATGAGGTAACAGTGTCAGGGCTAACCGAGGTCTCTCTGAAGACTCTTACATCACACAAGCATTATGAACAATGACAGAAACCATTAAAACTCTCAGCCTGCGCTCGTGTGCATCATGGCATATTTCAGAAACACGTGTCACGTCTGAATCCGATCTTTCACATGAAGCTATTAGTCCAGGGATCAGTATTGGGGAAGATACTTTGGTTTTTGAAATGACAAGTTATTAAACTAGAGTTGTACAGTGGATATAATCAGAGGTCGAATTATAGCACTTTTTTTATTAAGAAGTCAAATATATGACGATTTACAGACAATTTGCATTATAAAATGTAGCTTAAAACAATTGAAATATAACTATACGTGGGCAGGTAAGGGAGATTGTAGTTTTACAGAGAGGACGCTTTATGTCAACAAGAGTGGGGTGCCATCGAGATCACAGTCAGAAAACACTGAGCAGTGTAGAAAACTACACGTCATCTTTATGTGGTTAGACGACATCACTGCCGATGCTCGGTGATGATGACACAGCACTGCATCACTGCACGAAACCACATGACGCACACCTCGCTCGCTCTCTCTGTATCAAGCTAGTGAATTATACAGCTCTCCTGTCACACTATTAGCATTAGCCTGACAACACTGTGCCGTGTGTGTGTGTGTGTTCTGCTCACTTGAGAGGAAACACGGCATCTGTTTCTGACAGCTGTATCACTGACACACAAATGTGTAAATCCTAAATGAAAGTGGATTCGCTCACAAACGCTCTTCTGTCTCCAAACACAGCGGTTATATTCCTCTCTGCTGTAATCCACACGCGTGGAGCCGTCGTGGGCACTGTTGTGATATTACAGACAACAAACCATCTTGAATGAGAAGAAATAAGAGCAATACTAATAATACTAGTAATGGGAGGGCCGCTGTACTCTATGCAAATGAAGACAATCAGCTTCAGTATCAGCCTCACGTAATTGCGGCCTCTGTAATTTCATGAATAAATATCCCATTTTAAAGCGTGCGGCGCTCGGCCCCCTCCTGAGGAGACAGCGTGTGGGAGGACGTACGCTTCGAATAATCAGACGAGTGGCGTTTGTGTCAGTAAACGGATAAACCCGTGACCGACCGCCCTTCAGTGATTCTACAGCCAAACTTCACACTTCACAGAGAAGCATGAACATACTGCTGGAATTACACATGTGTACTTCAACTTCAAGAAAAGTTCAAGTATGTTTTGTATATTAATAAAGAGAAAACTATTGTGTTCATATGACAGTCTGTCAAACTATGTGATAAAAGTATTTAATAGACTTCTCAATCACAACTTCATGTCAAGTACACTTAGAATCCTTCATTAAAACACTTTTCCATCGGTATACGTCAAGTGTCCTTTTGAGTGTATTTCTGTACATAAAATGTGGACTGTACAGTATATTCATAGCACACTTAAATAAACTCTTTTTTGTAAAGTCAGTCAGTCATACATGTGGTGTTTGTAGGTCAGACACGAGCGTCCCGACATTAATTCTCATGATGCTTCTGTACTCGGATCAATTTCTGCAATTAAACGACGGCTCCGTATTTCAAGTAAACGCGTGTAATTGCTGGAAGCGGCGTCACAGTGTAACGCGGTTCATTATAAAATGCAGAGAAACCCTCGAGAGGCTCTTTTGATCAGCCGGGAAGCTGTGGAGATGTTGTGGTCGTACTTTATTAAAGTCTAAATGAATGTAAAGCCTATAAATAACTCCAGATGGCTCCTCTGATCTCAGCTGCTTCTTAACACTTGATTTCATCTCACTTTGAGCGTCTTCAGAGCTTCATTGTACTGAATATTTTACCGGAAACTTCCAGACGGGTGGATCCTCATTTGTTCTCCGCCTGAGGCCGACTCGCTGCTTTCTGGTCTTGCGCTCTAATTCCCTCCTGCACTCTTTCATTTGCTTTATCTGCTGATAATAGTGCGAGCGGATCTAACAGCTGTGTGACACATCCATTTCTCAGCACTGTTAGATGTTCTGGAATCGTGCGCTGGAGATCAGGCGAGCGTTTTACAGCAGCATCTGTGCCGTCACATCATCACAGGTGTCACACGCGCTCGCTCGCACGCGCACACACCGCTCCTTTACAAACAATACACATGCATCGCTTTCAGTTTTCTACAGGGCCAAACTGAGCAGTATGTACGTGTGATCACAGAACCCTGGATTTATAATAAAACACTCTTAGTGTACGAACTCTCTTGACTGTGCAAACACAAAGTTTAAGACAAGACGTCCCCGATCTTCTATCAACTTTAACATCTTCAGACTGTATTTTTAAACCTTGAATGTTAATACTCAGCAAGAAAATACATGAATGTGATAATAACATAAACATATGAAAAGTAGTTGTTTTCAGTTTTTTTATAATAATTTAGTACAATCAGATGTTCAAATGAAATATCTAACCCTAACCCTAACTTTTGTCCTAATATTAACAAACAAATAACAATTTAAATGTGAGTAATGTATCATATATGAAAACATCTGTGGAGTAAAACATTAAATCATTGCAAACATTTGCTCATAATAGGATGGGCAAGCACATCATAAACTCAAGTTATTGTGAAACAAGACAACATGTCAATAGCTTTATTTAAAAAAGATTTAAAAACAGTAAACAGCCTGTAAACAACACAGAGTAGAGAAAACATCATGTGTATTTTTCTGTAGTTATTGTGTTATTAGTTTTGTGTTGTTGTTGTTGGTTTTGTGTTCTGAGGTGTAATTAATATTCTGAATAACTTCATGCACATGTTTCCCTGCGGATATCAGCATCCATGTGTCTCATTAGCATCTGATTATTTATTCATCAGGTGTAATCTCCATTTGTCCCCACATTACTGTAACACACACACACACACGCACACACGTGTTGACCTGCAGAAGGTCAGTGTTGTGATGTAACACTCAACATCAGTCTGGTTTTATTCTCTCTTAACAAGCGCTGAAACATCTTCATCAGACGTGAAGAGCTTTCAGCAGCATAAACTCTCTCTCTCAACCAGCAGCACTAAAGTTTTATAGCAGAGTAAATCACCAGCACCCTCCACCGCGTCCCCCCTCCCTCTCTCTCTCTCGCTCTCTCTCTCTCTCGCTCTCTCTAGATTTTTTCTACTTTTACACAAATGTAATATTAATCTTAGGGGTCCACAGGATGTGTCTGTGAAGTTTCTAATACCATGCACTAAATGCCCAGTTTTGGTGTGTGTGTCTCTTTAAGCGCAAATGAGCAGCTAGTCTCCGCCCCCTTTTCAGATGTACACAAAGCCATACACATTGCTTTCTACGAGTGAACGGACAAACGTTTCACTGTGACATTTTACCTACTTTTAAGTTGCCACAGGTCCCTGAGGTCTTAAGGCCATTGCACATAGGGTCCAAAATATTCGTAAACGTTATTTCGTATTCGTCATCCTAAAATTTTGTCGGCTCCGAAAAGCTAAAAACACCTTTGAAAATGCCTCCTACGGATGCGAAAAACGCAGTTCGTTTTTTTTTGATGGACAAAAATTTTGTAGGCAGTGTGTAAATGTGATTGAAACAATGTGAGGTCCTATTTATTTTTTAACGTGCGAAAATTTCGGACGCAAATTTCAGATTATGTGCAATAACCTTTACTTAAAAATACGGGTACTTACAATGTCTTTATCTGCAGCTTTGCCTCGTTCAGTCTGGAGGATTTCCATTGAAACTCAAATAAATCCATTGCTCTCTTGTCTCTTCTGAGGCTGGGAACAGTATTCTGTGCTGGTCTGTGCAGCCAACAACAGAACAGTTAACATGATCTTTGATCGACTTTTCTTAGTTTTGCCATGGGGTCAGAGCTAACACGCGTATGTTGATTGAGAAAACAATATCTGTAGTGAAGTGGTTTAAATTTGTCTGAAACATTACAAATTTAACAGGACAAACTCAAACTCTGAATATGATCTCTTCTGTACTGAGCAAACACACAGTTTTGAACATGTTTTCTTCATGTCTGTCTTTGGGCCAAATAGCAGATAGTCCCGCCCCAATCTCACTCCATTGGTCGAGACAGTGATGATGTGTGAAGGTGATTGAGACAAACACCTTCACCTAAAGTGTTTCTAAAACCAATGTGTCTTCTGGGAAATCAACATGAATGACTCTTGAGTGTGCTGATGTCTGTCCACATTAAACTGAGAGATGATGAAACAACACACATCACCTTTAACATGTGTGTGTATATCCACCAAACGCTGAGATACAAGTGAAAGAAGAGAGAGAGAGAGAGAAAGAAAGCACACACACACACACACACACACACACCTCTGCTTTCACTCTGTATCATTTCCACACGACTGGAGAGAGATCCTGAAACCAGACTGAGAAGATGTGAGTGAGTTTATGTGATGCTGAAACTGCTCTTGACACTTTTGCAGTTTGTGTGTGCTTGTGATTTTTTTAAGGGTCTGCTTTGGTTTATGGAGTGTCCAACAACAAGTTTATGTACATACGTGGTGTATTTTCTATTAATAAGCAGTTTTTATTACCTTACGTCTTGATTTATGTTTCTAATCCCCTTCTTTCTGTCAGCATACTCTGATGTGATTGGTCAGATGGTCTAGTCTGCTGTCATTGGTCTACCGCTTACATCGTTGCAGTGTCGCAAATGAACCGTGGGCGTTCACGGAAATGAAATAATAACGTCCAACAACTCGTTCGCGTGATTCAGAGTCGACTCCTTTTTTCAAAAGCCAATAACTTTGTTATTCATTCACTTTCAGCTTTACGACTTGCCAGACTGCTTACATTCACACACAGAAACATTACACACTGTGTGTGTGTGCGTGTGCGCGTGCGTATCCTGAAAGAGTCTATAGTGTTTAATGAGCATCCAGGGGATGTGAGCTCTCTGTAGCCGTGACGACAGCCATACTGCAGCCAATCACATGCTGTAAAGTCAGAAAGAGAGAGACAGACAGACTGATGTATTGTGGGTAGTTATTATGCAAAGTGTGTCAGTCAGAAATTACCAGATGACGTGTGTGTGTGTGGACAGTCTGTGTGTATTTGTGTAAGTTTTCAAACTGATGTTGTCAAGTGAGAGATGCTGCTAGACCAACATAGTTTGACCCTAAAACAACAATTCTGTAGAAAAGTTCAAACCCAAACCTAAACCCTAAATGATGACTAAAATCTGAGTAATGTGATGTAGAAATATGTAATCCTGGTTACAACAAACTGAAATCTGATTGGCTTATATTATAATGTTGTGATGTTGGATCAAGAACGTCTCTCAGAGTCCATGTGTAAGTGGTTTTCATGTTCTGTCTTTTCATTGGCTGACAGGAGTGTCAATCATCAGTGTATCAATGTGAGAGTGAATTCTGTTGAGTTTGGTGTTACTGATTCAAACTGAACACTGGACTTTTTTCTTTACCAAGCACATGGGATTTTTGGTCATCTTCATTTCTCATTGGATTGAAAGAACAGTAAACTCTTGATCTCAGTGCCATTTGTAAGCCTATTGATCCATTGAAAGCCATGAGGCGGTCATGGAGTGAAAGGTTCTGTTCTTCTAAACTTTATTATGAGCTAAATGATCAGTTTGGCGTGATTGAGATGGTTGTGTTTCTCTCTTCGCATTAATCACAGAATCCATCAGCTGTCCAATAATCTCTGACCTTTCCTCCGCATGCGGCCGCTGAAGCTGCGATGAACTTTACAGATTTCTGTGATTACAGACCGACAGAAGCTCTTATCACAGTGTGTGTGTGTGTGTTCATTCACTAACATGTGTTTCTCTTTGTGTTGTAGCTCAGAGTCCTCAGGCGCTTCAGCAGGACTATCAGAGGTAATGCACCATCAGTGTGTGTGTGTGTGTGTGTGTGTGTGTGTGTGTGTGTGTGTGTGTGTGTGTGTGTGTGTGTGTGTGTGTGTGTGTGTGTGCGCGTGTGTGTGTGTTGTGCTGACGGTGTGCAGGTGTAGGCACTTCACAGCAGAAATGCCTCGCGCACACTCTTGTCATCTTGTTTCTCGATGGTTAAATCATTTTGCTGAGTTTTTGTTCTCTCTAAATCTTGACCATCCAATCAGAACCGTCGCTGGGCTGTGACTGACAGTGATAAATGCCCGCCCCACTCTCATCAGCTCTGTTAGCAGGAGCAAAGCATTCTGGGAACACTGAGACGCTGGCACGTCATTAATACAAGCGCTGAGCAGAAGACACACAAACAAATACACTGTTTCATACACCTGCATCACAATCCATCACATCACAACATTTTTCTTCATCCGTACACACAATGTGGCGTGCGTGAAAGGGAGAGATTCTGTTTGAATGGACTGAAGGTTTTCTCTTGTTTCTGTGTTTTAAACTGAAATGCAGCCAGGCATGAACTCAGTATAAATATCTAAACATCCTCTGAAAAACACTTGAGAAAAAAATGACAAGTATTTTAATGTCATTTAGTGAGAAGAAAATTCAAAATATATGACTTTACAAAACATATCCCAGAATCTTGAGAGTAAAAGATTTTTTTCCAGAGAAGATCAAAATACATACAGTAGGTGAGAGTAATTCTTAAGTCTTGTTTCAGGATCTAAACATGTGCTAAATGTGAATATATTTGTTTGTCAGGTAAATGTCTTGTCTGTACTGTAAAACAGAACTCAATTTAGTAAGAACAGTGAAGAATGTCTTGGAGAAGTGCAGCATTCTAGTAAAATGAAGTGATGAACTGTATTTCACTTTATTTTATTGCTTGTATTTATTGTAAATTCACAAGTTTTAGTATTTATTAATAATGAACGTTCATCATGATTGTGGATTCTTTTTTTGTGTTGATGGTAAAGGCCAGTTTTCAGCATGCGTGGACTGTAGATCTCTACTGTACATGACGTCTGTGACTCATTATTATTCATGAGTTACATTCATGAGGTTTATAATATGTGGCCCAGTTTTCAGATGTTTTCTGCAGCTCAGCATATTTCTGACAGGTCTTGAGCGCACACACACACACACACACACACACACACACACACACACACACACACACACACACACACACACACACACACACACACACACACACACACAGAAAGCATTCATTTCTTCAGACGTGTTGACTTGATCTCATTATGATTCCGGTCTGATTGTCAGATTGTTTGCCTGTTGGATTCTCATTGATTTTTAGTTCAAAGTGGCTGCCGCGGCGTTTACGGAGCAGAAATCAGGTAGATTGTTTGGTGTCGGCTGATTGGCTCTCTGCGTTTGCTTTCCTTCTCAATACACACAATTTATAGGTTTTAATTACAAACACTCGCTCACGCGCACACACAGGGTTGTGTTTGTGTGTAGAACCAGCACATCACTATCACTGGCACCTCTGATCTCAAACACGCAAACACGCACACACACAGGGATACAGAAGGTTAGTTTCTTTCTTTGTATGTGTTGAGGGACAGATTGTCATAGTTTCTCTTTCAAGAAACCTGAAGTGTAAAATAGAGAAGTGAGACACAATAGATGTGATCAATGAGAGAGAGAGAGCTGGACGGAGAAACAGAATAGTGTGTTTGTGCATGTGAAGAATTATTATCACATTCACTGCTCTCAGATCAGTTTGAACAAATGAAGCGTTTATTTCAACTTTCTGCTGCTCCACAGTTTCATTCTTTCAGTTTAGATGCTGTCAGTCAAACACACACACACACACACACACACACACACACACACACACGATCATAGCTGAGTTGAAGTGAATTCAAGTGTTATGTACTTAAAGTCACTAAAGTGTTTCTGATGTCATGTTCTGTAGCCTCACCTGAGACTCCAACAGCCAATCAGGTGCCAATGCTCACTCTTCATCAGCCAATCAGCAGCTGATGTCTCGCGCTCAGTTTCTTCCGCAGCATTATTTGTCATTTCTCCATCTTTCCTGCTCTTTGGCTCGTATCGAGGCCGTCATTGCAGCGCTGAAACCTGTCAGTGCCCGGCCAACTCTTTCTCCGGAGTTTCTGTCTCCACGACGACAGGCGACAGGCGACCGTCTCTCGTTACGCAGGGAAATCCGGTCTCCTCGACGACTGCTGCTGTCACTGTGGCAAGTGTCAATCAATCACATCCTCATGTTGTTGAATCCAGAAGTGTGTGAAGATGAAGAAACCTCACGAGTTCATTAACACTTGTGATGTAAATCATACGAACGCCGATGTCAGTTTATCAGTTTTATTGGTCATGATGGCAGCGAGTGTAGTGTTGTCCGACACCAGGGGTCGTCTGAAAACCTTCATCTGTTCCTGAACGCTGTCTGCGCTTCCGCTGCTGGAATCAAGCGTTTTAAAGCAGATGATATGATTAGAGATTGAATGCATGATAAGAACTGAACCTTGACTGAATCCGACACTTCCTTTCCTTCTCCTGCTGTTTTCAAATCTGTTGTTCAAGTCACAATCACACACAAATCTTTTCTTCAATCTACTTTTATTTTTCTAAACAAAAGTAAAATATGGTCAATCACAGTCAATCACATTTAGCATCCCACTAATATCAGGCTGGATTTGTGTATATTGGGTTTTAGGATTTGCTTCATTTAGGAATGTGAGATAATTTATTCATTTCTATTGTGATTAATCTGTTCACATTAGATCAAATCTTTCCATTCTGCTTCATTTCATTCATCTTAATGCTTCTCAGAAAACTAATCGTATGGCCGCATGCACAGATTTAGTGCTAATGTTTTTGTTATTGTCCATTTCAGAATTATTAACAGAAATGTTATGCAAATTTAATTTGAAAACATGCTGATATTGTACAGATATAGTAGAGTATCGGTAAAGATGTGTTGAGAATCACAGCGTTATGTGAAGAACTAAACGTATACATTAGACAGAGTGAATGTGAGTGTATGATGTAAAGAGAAGCACATTTGATACAGCGCTGCAGGACCGTACATGAGTCTCCTGTCACTTCAGTCTTTCAGTTTCTTCAGTTTAATGTGATGGCTGAACTGAGAGCTGGAAGCTAGTCAACAACCGTCACGAGCACAGACACGTCTGTCATCCTCCTGACAGTCGACATGTCCAATTCATGTAACAAAGACTTCTTAAATATCATCATGATCCTCTTAGCTTATATGTAGGATGCCTCCCGACGTCTGTCTGATCCTGACACCGTGGATGTGTGCTGCTAAATTATCTGCATGTCAACTTTTGTCTTGAGTCGTCTCGAGTTCAGTCAAAGTGTCTGGAGAAAGAACAAGGCCGCTGTGATATACAGCCTGTCTTTACAAACACAGCAATAAAGATTTGGCTGTTTGAATGAATCACGCAGTCAAACGACTCTTCATTACTGGAGCTATTAGTCTCCCCGCGGGGATGATACTTCACGGCCGCACATCAACCTTGAGGCCGCCGTGGTGCTTTAAACATCCTGCGGCCAGAATCAGAAATACAGACTCCAGACCTGATCTCAGTACTGCTGTCAAAGCCTTTTAAAGAGTAAATAGCTTCGGTTTTTTAAGGGTCTACTTTGGTTTATGGAGTGTCCAACAACAGGTTTATGTACATACATGGTGTAAAAACACTATTATTTCATAATAATAAGCAGTTTTTATTACCTTACTTCTTGACTGACTCTCAAATGATTCATTCCGCGATTCATCCGTCGAATCCCTGCCTTTCTGCTAGCGTAGTCTGATGTGATTGGACAGATGTTCTAGGCTGATGTGATTGGTCAGATGGTCTAGTCTGATGTGATCGGTCAGATGGTCTAGTCTGCTGTGATTGGTCAGATGGTCTAGTCTGATGTGATTGGTCAGATGGTCTAGTCTGCTGTGATTGGTCAGATGGTCTAGTCTGCTGTGATTGGTCAGATGGTCTAGTCTGATGTGATGGTCTAGTCTGATGTGATCGGTCAGATGGTCTAGTCTGCTGTGATTGGTCAGATGGTCTAGTCTGCTGTGATTGGTCAGATGGTCTAGTCTGCTGTGATTGGTCAGATGGTCTAGTCTGATGTGATGGTCTAGTCTGATGTGATCGGTCAGATGGTCTAGTCTGCTGTGATTGGTCAGATGGTCTAGTCTGCTGTGATTGGTCAGATGGTCTAGTCTGATGTGATCGGTCAGATGGTCTAGTCTGCTGTGATTGGTCAGATGGTCTAGTCTGCTGTGATTGGTCAGATGGTCTAGTCTGATGTGATCGGTCAGATGGTCTAGTCTGATGTGATCGGTCAGATGGTCTAGTCTGATGTGATTGGTCAGATGGTCTAGTCTGATGTGATGGTTTAGTCTGATGTGATCGGTCAGATGGTCTAGTCTGCTGTGATTGGTCAGATGGTCTAGTCTGATGTGATCGGTCAGATGGTCTGGTCTGATGTGATTGGTCAGATGGTCTAGTCTGATGTGATTGGTCAGATGGTCTAGTCTGCTGTGATTGGTCAGATGGTCTAGTCTGATGTGATCGGTCAGATGGTCTGGTCTGCTGTGATCGGTCAGATGGTCTGGTCTGATGTGATCGGTCAGATGGTCTGGTCTGATGTGATCGGTCAGATTGTCTAGTCTGATGTGATCGGTCAGATGGTCTAGTCTGCTGTGATCGGTCAGATGGTCTAGTCTGATGTGATCGGTCAGATGGTCTAGTCTGATGTGATCGGTCAGATGGTCTAGTCTGCTGTGATCGGTCAGATGGTCTAGTCTGCTGTGATCGGTCAGATGGTCTAGTCTGATGTGATCGGTCAGATGGTCTAGTCTGATGTGATCGGTCAGATGGTCTAGTCTGATGTGATCGGTCAGATGGTCTAGTCTGCTGTGATTGGTTTAGCGCATGTGTTCAAGTTTTCGCGAGCAGGTGGGGATTATTTCTAGTGACGTAGCTACACGGAGGTTAAAGACTCGGACGGGTCACGACTCATTTGCATGATTCAGAGTCGACTCTCATTTTTACAAGCTAATAACTTTGTTATTCGTTCACCCTCGGATTTACTTTGGCAGACATTATTCAAATGCGGCAACATTACACACTGCATGAAATGTAATGTTTATGATCTTGTGGAATATACTCTTTAAAGACATCGTTCAGCCAGAAGATCTTTCGAAGAACATCACGAATCCCATTGACTTGCATTGTATGAACACATTTCCCCAAATCTCTTCTTGTGTTCCACTGAAGAAAGGCTCACATACACGAGGGGGAATTTTGATATTTGGCTGAACTGTCCCTTTAAACCGCCAGGAGCCACTAAAGCATATTGTTTGATATTTCGCTTGATTGACAGCTCTGATACGCATCCATCATTCGATGGTTTCCTCTAAACTCATAAGATTTGTGATGCTGTACAGTTACATCATGGCTGGGTTCTGCGAGCATGAGTCCACACAATCCATTCCCTTCAGGATTACATTAATCCCCAAAGATTCAAATCCGCAGAAATCTTCCTGCTCAGGTGTTGATTTAACACCTGCTGATTTTACAGCTAACACTTCAGCCTCGGGTAAACATCGCTATAAATAAAAACAAACACAGCAGCCTCTCTCCTTGGAATCAAAGCCAAGTTTTGGTATCGGCGCCTGACCTCCATCCATCAGCACAACAGACGGCTCATTTATTGACCTCTGAGAGTCACTGAATGACAGAGTCCGTGGCTGATAGATAATATCAGTGTTTGATAGATTCCAGGCCTCTTCCATTCATCAGACAAACAGCGCTGTATTAGCTTCAGGAAGAGCCACGCACGCTTCCCCCCCCATATTCCCACTGTAAATCCACTCACGTCTCTATTTCTATTAAAGTCAGAGGAGAGAGAGAGAGAGAGAGAGAGAGAGTCTCCGTCTGAGAGATTTCAGCTGTAAAGATCTCCGGACGTCAAAGTTGATCATGTTATATCCCACAGAATCACTACAGTGACCCGCGCAGCATTTATACTGAGACACAGATTCACTGTGACGCTTCTCAGTGTTTGCTCTTTCACAGCTCACGAGATCTGATGGAGTTCTCACTACCGTTTCACTGAAGTATCACATGTTTCTCCTAAAGTTGCCATAGGAGAACTAAAAAGAGAATAAAAAGAGAGTGTTTTGTTGAAACACATAAGGAGTATGACGATGTAAATGAATGTAGGTAAAATCATCTGTTTCTGTTTGGGGTTAACAGTGGATTCAACTCTGCTGTATGTATTGTGATGTGCATCATGTGATGAGACCTGATGAAGATGAATGTTCAGTTTGCTATCAGCACAGGTGACGTGTGAAAACATCTCTCCACTGACAGACTGCACTTCTGCTTTCCTCAAGCCATGAGCTGCACAGACAGTGTGTGTGTGTGTGTGTGTGTGTGTGTGTGTGTGTGTGTGTGCGTGCGTGTGCGTGGACGAGTTTCAGCAGAACACCTTCACTGCCTGCGGCCCAGAGCTTCAGCTGTACATCTTCAATCCATTTAATGATGCATCACAAACACACATGCGCACGCGCACGCACGCAAGCACACACAAACACCTCAATGTGTTATTTAACAGCAGTTTCTTTATTTTTATTTATAAATCTTTGTTGAAGTGGGTCAGATCGTGTAAAGCTGTGTTGAATACATGCACACGTTATCTCTGCTGCACCCAACAGGCCTCTAGCAGTACTGACAGTCACTTTCTTAAAGGCACAGTCGCTTTAACATCCGCTCTTAAAGGCACAGTCGCTTTAACATAACACCCGCTCTTAAAGGCACAGTCGCTTTAACATCCGCTCTTAAAGGCACAGTCGCTTTAACATAACATCCGCTCTTAAAGGCACAGTCGCTTTAACATCCGCTCTTAAAGGCACAGTCGCTTTAACATAACATCCGCTCTTAAAGGCACAGTCGCTTTAACATCCGCTCTTAAAGGCCCTGTCGCTTTAACACCCGCTCTTAAAGGCCCAGTCGCTTTAACATCCGCTCTTAAAGGCACAGTCGCTTTAACACCCGCTCTTAAAGGCCCAGTCGCTTTAACATAACATCCGCTCTTAAAGGCACAGTCGCTTTAACATCCGCTCTTAAAGGCACAGTCGCTTTAACATAACATCCGCTCTTAAAGGCACAGTCGCTTTAACATCCGCTCTTAAAGGCACAGTCGCTTTAACATAACATCCGCTCTTAAAGGCACAGTCGCTTTAACATCCGCTCTTAAAGGCCCTGTCGCTTTAACACCCGCTCTTAAAGGCCCAGTCGCTTTAACATCCGCTCTTAAAGGCACAGTCGCTTTAACACCCGCTCTTAAAGGCCCAGTCGCTTTTACATCCGCTCTTAAAGGCACAGTCGCTTTTACATCTGCTCTTAAAGGCACAGTCGCTTTAACACCCGCTCTTAAAGGCACAGTCGCTTTAACATCTGCTCTTAAAGGCACAGACGCTTTAACATCCGCTCTTAAAGGCAAAGTCGCTTTAACATCCGCTCTTAAAGGCACAGTCGCTGTAACATCTGCTTTTAAAGGCACAGGCGCTTTTACATCCACTCTTAAAGGCACAGTCGCTTTTACATCTGCTCTTAAAGGCACAGTCGCTTTAACATCTGCTCTAAAAGGCACAGTCGCTTTTACACAGCAGATGTCTTCCAGATCTCCAGGGTAGGGTTGCACTAGTCATTTATAAGTTCTTTTTTAAATGAGAATCCACACTAGGGGCTTAGTGACTACTAGCTAGTTTTTAAACAAATTGCCAGCTGCCAATAAAAAGGAAAGATTATTTTAGTTTGACACACAACACAGGCCAATGCACACTGTTTATGATGGGTTCTTGTTTAAGAGCCTCTATAATAATGTAATTTAGTCAAAAAAAATAAATGAATGTAAACAGGTTACTGTATTAGCATTATAACTATTTGGGGGAAACAAGGATCAAGTTTGAGTGACTTTTTACAACAGTTGAGGGTTTGATTAGTATTTTCTGACAGGTAGCCTATATCAACAAAACAAACTGCGCTGTAGGCTACTGTCTGCAAACTTTTTAAAGTAGTTTGGGAGCGAATATCGATAAAGAGCGCTGAAAGACTGTAGGTTCCGTTCGTTTGACTTTATTAAACTTATCCCAGTGTTTCTTGAGGTCCATGTGTCTTTAACCGGGACTCGGGTGACGTCACCGCTCTCCCCGCGCCTCTCCCGTGCTGCTCGAGCCCGAGCGCGCAGTCCCTGCCGCACGCGCCTCCCGGACGGCACGCTCTCTCTCTCTCTCCGCGTCTCTCCCCGCGCTCGGCGATGATCCGCGCAGACCAGCCGCGCGTCGCACGCGTCCACAGCTCGTAGAGGAGATCATGTGTGTTTGAGAAGTGAGAAGAGAACGAGACGCTGAGGAGAAACGCTCGAGCACGTTTGGATTATCACTGGATGTTAATAATAAAGTATCAGAAGTGAACTCACAGCTCGTGACGATGATGATAATGATGATGAGCAGGTAAGAAGACATTTATCATTAAGAGATTGACAAACATCACGTCAGAACAAGTGTTTGACACTATACGAGTGTGAAGGAGTCTATAAGACACCCCGTGAGTGTGTCTGACACTATATTTAACCGAGGTTTTATTATAGTAAAAGTATCGCAAACGTAGTTTTTGCTGCTGGGTTGATTTTCATTCCTCTTACCACAGTTTCACTACAAAATTATCACGATATAACTATGAATTCTGCAGTGAGACGTTTGTGGTAACTAGTTAAACTATGATTCATTTTCGTTCGGCATGAATGTTTAGGAGTGTGTAAGACGGAGTATGTGAGTGTTTTTGTCTGTAAATACATGTTTATAGGTAAGTTATGTAAGGCAGTATGTGAGTATATGGATGTTTAGGGATATATAATATATATGAGTGTATATAAAGAGTATTACAGTATTTTACAGTGCATGTGTGTTTATGAAAGTATTTGAGTGTGTGTTTGAGTAAATATATCAGCATACAGGAGATTTCACACATGAATAACAAATCTGATAATTTTGGCATTTTTTGGGCTTTATATGGATAGAGCATGTTGGGGTAGTACATATAAAAACATGTCAAATTCTAAATGTTTATGATCATATAGGAATGTGTGTGACTGTATATGAGAATATGACATACATGACTTTATAATAGAATTTGTGTCTTATTGAATATATTTATATTTAGCATTAATCTCAGTGTTTGAGATGTTTTTGTTAACGGACTGATGGATCTGATGATTTTTGTCTCTTTATGATATGACAGATGATATAAGATGAGAAGTAAAATAATAAAATAATATGAGTTTGTGTGAGTTTATAAAGCATGATTTTATTTCTCATGTCACATTACTCAAATAATTTCTTTTAATATTAGTGTTGTAATATTCGGCACTTTGTCCTCCCCGTAAAGCTCACGGATTGCAAGCCGATGGTTATAGTTTGCGCTCTGTCGCTGTCGTCTTGCTGCTCTCAACAGTTTATTTTTTTGTTTGTCTTCGTGTGAAACTAAACATAATTTCAGCAGAAATGTGTGTGTAAATCAGAATTGTCCGTATATATTGGTGTTGATTTCAGAAAGCCTCTCTTTATGGTGCATTCTGCTTTTGGATTACGGAAGTCAGAGACATTTATTTTAATTTTTAAATGAGTTAAACAGAATTATTAGAATTAAAGAAAGAGAAGTCAGCGTTTGTTGGTAGACAGATGAGATTTGACATGACTCGAGTCTGTTGTGTTCAGCCGCTAGAGGCTCCTGATGTCCCCTGACACT
Organism: Oreonectes daqikongensis; assembly: GCA_026939265.1. NCBI lineage: Eukaryota > Metazoa > Chordata > Actinopteri > Cypriniformes > Nemacheilidae > Oreonectes > Oreonectes daqikongensis. Next base: position 130,985 of record JAOTQM010000556.1, read on the forward strand.
CGCAATATCACACACATCCACAGAATGCTGAAAGGGTTAAAAAAAAAACCCCGTCTGTTAAACGTCTGTGAGGTGATGAAAATCAGACCTGTGTGTGTGTGTGTGTGTGTGTGTGTGTGTGTGTGTGTTCAGACTCCACAGGCTCCAGATATCTTTGTGTCATTGGTGTGTGTGTATGTGTGTGTGTGTGAGTGTGTGTGTGTGTGTGTGTTCAGACTCCACAGGCTCCAGATATCTTTGTGTCGTTGGTGTGTGTGTGTGTGTGTGTGTGTGTGTGAGTGTGTGTGTTTCATACACACATGCCCAAGCAATCAGTGCTTGCCACTGCAGTCCGACATCCCACAATTAACGCCGTGGAAACGCCTTCGATTTCCAATTCTGCTGCAACAACCGGGAGAAAAGCGTTTGTGACTGAAGACAAAATAATTTGCTGTTTGGATCAGAGTTTGTGGGGCGAGGGTTTCGGTGTGGATGTGACGGCCGAGCGCTGCATATTTGTGTGAAATGCGATCTGGTCGTGCCCTAACACACACACACACACACACATGCGGTTAGACGGCTGCTGTGTGAGCGTCGAGGCCGATGAAATGAGGAAACATTTGCTGGAGGATTTGTGAAGGTAAATCTGAGCACATTTCTTCCAGAGGTGGGATTTGCCAGATTCTCCGTCTTGTGTCTGTGTTATTTTTCCCACAGACTCTCGGTGACCTCTGCGGGAATACCGATTTTTTTCTCAGATGAAGGAAATATTCCTCCAGCTCGGGCTCCTGCGTAACATTCCAAACTTGAAAGAAAAATAAAAGAGGGGAGGAATAAAGGGGGAAAAAAAGAGAAAAATGTTTTCAGAGGTCTATGACTGGATCCTTAGGAATGTCAAGGTTTTAGAAAGAAAATTCCACATGAGAGAGCGAGACGGAGAGAGAGAGGACTATATAAAAGTCTGCAATTACAGGGCGCCGACTCATTGGAGAAAACAAACGGGGTGCCAGAAGTTCTGGGAATGATATGGCCCATCTCCTGATCCGTTGAGTTTGTGACCTCGGATCAGCTGGAGACACACGTTTAACCCTGATAGAGGTCAGTCTCGTGTGAGATGATGATGATGCTTTAAACTCTTGATAAAGACATCAGGAGAAAGAGAGAGAGAGATTGTTGAAGGTTATAGCTCCTATAAATCCCTTTTATTGCTCAGAGAGTCGATATAGAGATTTTTCAGAGCTCAATGAAGAACCAAAGCACACTTTCTCTGTCTCTCAACCAAACCCTAAAGACAACATCCTAACGCTCACAGAACCTCACGAGCGGCTCGTCTTGAGCTCTCCGTACGCTCCACAAAAAGAATCCAGTTTAATGTGATGTTTAGATGATATAAATATCATAAAAACACCCAAACATTGAGTAAATAAATGGTTTTATTTTTAATAAAATTTCAGTTTAGAATAAAGTAAATGTAATCTCAAGAATGTTTTTACTAAGGTTATTATGTTTTATATTCTGACTACAGAGAGCGGCATTTTGTAGCCGCAGCTCATCTATGAACCCTTAAAATACAGCCTATGTAGTCAGTTAACGTTCGTATCGTATTGTGTGTGTGTTTGTTGAGGTCTCACACAGCTGTCCATGTGTTGAGTTTGATATATTTCACATGAAGAAAGCACAGCAGTGAACAGAGAAACAAACACATGCAGAAGATATGATGGTAAAATATAGCCCTTAGTGGAGCTGTGACCCTTGAAATCACTCGACTCTTATTGTCATATTTGTCTTGTGATATGACTGCAGTTGACATTAGTTTAATGCTAGCATTGTTTTATTATTCAGACTCGTGTATTTAGTTTGTCAGTACAGTATGACCTTAACTCGCTCACTGGACTCTTACATCAGTATGAGAAAGTGATTTGAACTGTGAACGAGTCAAAGCTGCTGCTGTGTTAAATCCAACACACAGTACTGCATCGCGCGCGCGCGCACGCACACACACACACACACACACACACACACACACACACGCACGTCAGCTCCAGTCAAAGCGTTTGGCTGTGATTTATGTTTCTCATGGGAATCACGTCTCAGTGTGAAATGAAGAATGAGTTCCATTAGCACACGCATATGAACACACACACACACACAGCACATATATGTGACTCCAGTCAGTCGGTGCAACATTCACTCTGTTCTCCAACACGCTTCACATATTCCTGAGACACGCCTGAACACTGTAAGAACATTATAACATGAACTCTGTACACACACACACACACACACACACACACACACACAGAGAGAAACAGACAGACAGAAGTCAGTGAGACAGATGTTATACTTCTCATAAAGAACAGATTGAGATTGTGTGTATGTTTCTGTAGTTTTTAAAACATAAGTTATTTCTCGTTTCAATATTACGATCAGGAAATACGACTCTGAATATGTGTCTAATTATCATGTTTACAGCAAAGTTTTAAGAGTTAGTGATTACAGGATATATCATTAAAATACAAATAAATTCAATGCAATCAAAAAAGAATTGCATTGTTTTAAAGCAGCTTTATGTACATTTAGATAATCGACACAAAAGTAGAGAGATGTAATTATGAAAATATAAAACAGAATGCATTAATACATATTGCATTTTTTCTCAATACAATGTGTATTAATGAAACTGCTGTAAATTTGTAATGGAGCTGTTCTGTTCATATTGCTAGTAAGTGATGTGTGTGTGTCAAAATGTTCATTATATTTATTTGTAATCATAAAAGTTATTGTAAGATTATACTAAATTTCGATGTTGAAAGATGACAGAATTAGAGTCATATACTACGCACGCACACTCACAGACAGTGTATTTGATGGATTATTGTGGTATTATGGATGGAATGAGGATACAGAATCTCTAATCTGGAGAACACATTACAACATCAAACTGTGACAACAGGAGAACACAAACACACTTTCATTCTCAGTATATATCAGAAGAACAGCATCACGTCTCATTGAGTTGTATGAGTGATGAATCAATGACTCACTCATTCTACATATAAAACAATAGATTTTACATTCACAGCAAAATATTCAAATGCATATAAATATATGAGTTGTGGGAGACTCATTTGCAATGCATGATGGGAGTGGAGGCTTTATTTCTGGAACTCTCTGTTGGAAGCAGATAATATGAAGGCTTATTTTTTCCGCTGTAAACTCTTTTTCTGTGACAGATTATAAAAACACTAAACAATTCTGCATCTTTTCTCAAGTGTTTCGATGGTTTGGAGCATTGATGATTCTTCATTGCAGCATAATATTTTTTGATTTTTATGACACCAATTAGTAATGATTTTTATTTATAAAAGTATACTCATGTATATATATTTTATTTAACCAAAGAATCGTTAGACTATAACAATAAACCATAAAATATTTATATACAACAAAAGTAATGAAATTATTAAAAGACAAGACATAATGAAGCAAAATGTCATAATGAAATTAAAAATGTCTTATGATATCAAGGCATTTCTGTTGTATTTGTTGAGTAGTTTGAGAGTTTATGAGATCAGTGTTTGACTGCAGGACTCTTCTGCTGTGTTTGTGCTTGTCTCTGATTGGTTGAACCGTCTCACAGGGTTATGGGTAGTGTAGTTCTTTATCAGGAATGTTCATCAATGCAAGAATGAACGCAGTCGTATGTCTTTTATTAACAACCCAAGAGCTCAGTAGATCTGTCTTTGTAGTGGTTAAAATCAATAACATTTTTACTTGAAACATTTGATTTGTATGAAGCGTGGAGAGAAGTGAAGCCTGTGGATGTGTCATTAGATGCTCAGATGAACTGAATGTTTGTTTCCAGTGTGTTGAGTGACACTGATATTCAGACAGGAATGAGAATGTAATATCTGGGCTGTAATCCGCGACCGGAACGCGTCCCTGTGGAGTCATTCCGCAAACAGATGGAACGGCCTGCAGGAATATTCCAGAAATCTCCAGCATTCATCACGGCACACACACACGCGCGCACGCACACACACACAGACGCATGCGTCCTGTCTGTGTTTCTGTGTGTCTGTCTGTATGTCTGTGTTTTTGTGTGTCTGTCTGTCTGTTAGGGCTGGGCGATTAATCGAAATCGAATCGCAATCGGGATTTGAGACAATTGTGAAAAATATGAAACGCGTCTGTTCCAGTCAAAGCAAAAGCATGACTGCCCGGCTCGCCTTGAGTGACAGTCTTACTAACCAATTGAGTGAGCGCACCTCCATTCTGCCCAATCAGCACTGCCCTAGCCTGCGTAAACGCCCACCATTACAAAATAACAAACAGAATGCAGGAGAAAGAGCGAGTGGGATTGTGGCGTCTCGGAATGCTTCTCATACTCGCGTCTCTCTGCCACGCGTCCCGTGTTTCACGGGTGAGACGTTTACACTTGCCGCACACATGCAGCCTGTTTCGTAATGCGTGTAATGTCCAGCTCCGAACCGCAAGTCTCCACGAGCGCATCTGTGTTAGCTCGCGCCTGCTCCACGTTTATAACAAATGTACATTCAATCTAACTGCTTTGTTAATTTCACAATAAAATAGTCTATGTAACATTTGTAAAATTTTAATAATTGACTAAAGTAATAGGCTACAGTTCTTTATTTATTCAAAATAAACAAATATTTCCAGTGAAATTCAGTAATTAAGTTCATTCTGTGAGTATTAATACCATTATATCTTCCTTGCTGAAAAAACAATAGAACTCCTCCCAAAACACAATCGAAAATTTGATGGTTATAATGGGAATTGTATTGGTTTTAATGTAAACTATAATGGTGTTTACTGGTATTTGATGGATTCTTTTGGTGGGATGTGATCTGGCTGATGGAAACCAATAAAACAACAGTAAAAATAATGCCCAAAACACACTATAACTGATGGTTTCCATAACTGATGTTTCCAAACGTAACTTTGCAAAATTAAATCGCAAATCGAATCGCAATCGCAATATCTGTCAAAATAATCGCAATTAGATATTTTCCCCAAATCGCACAGCCCTACTGTCTGTGTGTCTGTGTTTCTGTGTTTCTGTATGTCTGTCTGAGTGTCTGTATGTGTGTGTGTGTGTGTGTGTGTGTGTGTGTGTGTGTGTGTCTGTATTTATGTCTGTGTGTGTGTGTGTGTGTGTGTGTGTGTGTATGTATGTCTGTCTGTCTGTCTGTCTGTCTGTCTGCCTGTGTGTTTGTCTTGTGTGTGTGTGTCTTTATGTCTGTTTTGTGTGTCTGTCTGTCTGTATGTCTGTGTGTCTGTCTTGTGTGTGTGTGTGTGTGTGTGTGTGTGTGTGTGTGTGTGTGTGTGTGTGTCTGTCTGTCTGTCTTGTGTGTCTGTCTGTCTGTGTGTCTGTGTGTCTGTCTTGTGTGTGTGTGTGTGTGTGTGTGTGTGTGTGTGTGTGTGTGTGTGTCTGTCTGTCTGTCTTGTGTGTCTGTCTGTCTGTGTGTCTGTGTGTCTGTCTTGTGTGTGTGTGTGTGTGTCTGTGTGTGTCTGTCTGTCTGTCTTGTGTGTCTGTCTGTCTGTATGTCTGTGTGAGATCATGATGAGACTCTGATCGTCTCACGTTTGTCTCCTCTGGTTTCATGTAATAGCTCTATAGGCCTCTTGAAGTTGTGATATTGAGATGTGCGCACAAGTGTTCGAATGAGACACATGACCGTCACACCTGTTCATCACATGTGTTTCCTCACCAAACAAACACGTACAGAATTACACACGTCTTCTGTTCTTCAGATGAGGATTGAAAACTGAAAGCCAATATTATTGACGTAAGATTTCCCTCAAGCAAGAGCAGATTTCTCCTAAACCAGATTATCTCATCTGCACTGTCTACATTCATTTTTCTATCCTTTTTTGAGAGTTCTTAGAAGAAAGATCTAATACTTGTGATATTTTATGAATAATCTCTTTTATGAGGTTAAATATGTGTACACAGAGAGAGAATAACCTCTCATCATGAATCATTATCACACATCTGATGTGTGTGTCATACATCAAACATCATGTAGAAAAAGATAAATGTACGGTTCAATCTCTGAGATGTGTATGTATATTTCCTGCATGAATGTCTTTACTGACATGTTTTTTGACCAGATGCTCTGAGGTCACGTTCAGTGTTACTCTGAATGAAGATACGTGAGGTTTTGATTAATCTTGTTGTTTTTGTAGTTCGAGCTACTGGAGTGATTTTACAGCAGTAGGATTCTGTGCTGCCGTGGAAGGTCCGGTCTTGTGTGTGTTTGAAGTAAAAGTGTTCATGGTTTTGAGACATTATGTGACCTTTGACCCTGTCACAGAAGTCAATGAATGAATGAAATACAGTAAATCAATGACTGAAGTGTGTGTGTCTGTGAGTGTATATGTGTGTGTTAGTGTATGTTTTGTTAAGGCTACTCAATATTTCTGTCATGCTCCTCATCACTCTCTGCCAGTGAAAATCAGGCCGGAAAAGATGCTGGCATCAGATTGGCTACTGGGTGAGTGCCAGTGTCCAGTATTCTCGCCCCAACCAGTTTACTTCTGAACACACATTAAACTGATCTCGAGTAAATAAAAACCATTTGTTAACTAACTGATGATCATCACAAAAGTGTGTGTGTGTGTGTGTGTGTGTGTGTGTTTATTCTTATACACAGCTATATGTTGTTGATGTAGATGTTTATATCATCATGATATCTGTCTGTCAGTCAGTGTGGATTTACTAATGTTTCTCATGCACCAGTTTTCATTTACATTCACTGTTCATTGATTGTGATACATGACACTCTGTGTGTGTGTGTGTGTGTGTGTGTGTGTGTGTGTGCCTGTGTGTTATTGTGTGTTGTTGATGTTTTCATAACCCTGATCTTTGAACGTAAACAAACACACAGATGCACTGACACACAAGGTCAGTTTCTGAGTTACACAAGTTTAGTTGGAAAATCTTTGTTTGTGTGTATATCTGCGTGCGTGCGTGCGTGTGAGGTTAATATACAATTGAGTCATAATGTGTTGAAGGTCTTTATTTTGCAGGAATGTGTCTCTCACACAACACTTCAGAATCAGACAGAAATCTTTTTAAGTAGTACTGGTGTGTGTGTGTGTGTGTGTGTGTGTGTGTGTGTGTGTGTGTGTGTGTGTGTGTGTACAGGTTTAGTTATATTAGTGAGGGCCAAATGTCCTCAGTTATACAGTGAATTATCATTACAACCCACTTGTGGGGACATTTTGCTGGTCCTCACTAAATAAAAAGGCTTATAATTCGTTCAAATAGTGTTTTTCTGTAAATCTAATGTGTTGCACATGTTTGTGTGATTATTAGGTTTAGGTGTAGGGTTAGGGGATAAAATATATTGCCTGATATAAAATCAATGGAAGTCTATTGAATGTCTTCACTAGTATACAAAAACAAACGTGTGTATGTGTCATGTTCTGCTGTAAAGGCCATTGCACAATGCACATAGAGTCCGAAATTTGTGTATATGTTTTTTATATTCGTCATCCTCTCTTGCTTGTATGGTGGCTGTGAATTCTCAAAACACGGTCCGATTATTTTATATATCAAAAATTTTGGCAGTATGTAAATGTAATTTGACACAGTGTGAGGTCGTATTTACGTGCGAAAGTGTGTAATGGCCTTTAATCTAATAATGTTTGTGTGAGCTGTGATTTCAGTAACACATCAACATGAAATGACTTTTGAACTTTATCATGCATGCACACACAGATGTGAAGAAGATGATTTTTACAGTACTCTTCTCCACAACAAACACACTGACATGATCAGATTTAAGACAAAACATCATCTCAACATTTTATGAGCTAGCTGAAATATACTCACTGTCAAATCACTTTCAATAATACAATCCACACACACACACACACACACACACACACACACACACACACACACACACACACACAGAGAGAGAGAGAGATGATGTAAATGGGGACATTTGATAGACCTTTATTGTTGTATATAATGAAATCTCTCTGTACTTTCAGAACTTCATAAGCATTATCTATAATTGTTTTCCAAATGAGGACGTCCAAAATGTCCCCAGAAGAAACATTTTGTCCGATTTAACTCACATCTGGGGACAAATTCATCTCTACCTCACATCCACCCAACCATACACAGTCATAGACTGCACATTTATATTCTGTTATTTCTCACTTTTATTGTGTGTTGATTAGGGCTGTCAAATGATTAATCGCGATTAATCGCATCCAGAATAAAAGTTTGTGTTTACATAATATATATATCTGTGTACTGTGCATAATAATTTTGTATTCATAAAAACACATACATGCATATATTTAAGAAAAATATAAAATATTAAAATGAATAAACATTTAAATATAATTTCAATTACTGGTAAATATAAATAAATACATCTAAATATTTCCTAAATACATATAGGCCTACATGTATGTTTATGTTTTTATGAATACAAAATTAATATGCACATTACACAGACATATATTATGTAAACACAAACTATTATACTGAATGCGATTAATCGTTTGACAGCCCTAGTGTTGATATAAATGTCTGTTTAATATAGTCAGAACATGTTTATATTATGGTTATGTGCTGCTCTGACGAACTGGTGATGTGTTTTGTTTAATGTTCAGCTGTGTGTGTTTTGTGAGTTTGTTGTTCAGTTTTTGTGTTTGTTTCTCATTATTGCTCCATAGCTTTTCATTCAGTCTTTACTGTAGAGATTATTTGTGTAGTTTATAATAGAAATCAAACGCTATGTTCATATGTCTGACCTTTTACACACACACACACACGCACACGCACGCACGCACGCGCACACACACACACACACACACACACACACACACACACACACACACACACACACACACAGTGCAGATGAAGCAGGTGTGGGGTCAGAGGTCTTGTGTTTTTGTGTAACTGTGTTTGCTTGTTTAATTATTGTTCAGTAATGAATCTGAAGGTGAGGAGTCATGACTCTCTTTCTCTCTCTCTCTCTCTGTCAGGGTCTTGTGTGTAGTTGTTTTATCTCACACACATACAGTAATTTGCTGGTAGTCGTGTGTGTGTTTCAGCTGTTCCACCATGATGCTTATTTAGGTCACAGACCTCACACACTAATCCAGCACTGCAGCCGTGTGTGTGTGTGCGTGCACGTGCGTGCGTGCGCGCGCGCGTTTGTGCATGTGCTCTTGCATGTGGTATAATTTTTAACAGACAGAATCTGTTTGTCCAGGAATGAATCTTTACTTCAGTGTTTGTCAGGTGTTTGAAAGGTTATTGTGTCTTATTGGCAAATATATTTTCTCAATAACACACAATAACATTTCTCTGCTGTGATGCTAATGTTTCAGGTGATGTGTTCTTATGTAAATGTGAATGAATAGAAATATGTTTGTATTTTATTCAGTATTATTGTGTATGGAGAGACTTTGATGACGTAACGATTCTTTCATTCTTCATGTTTCATATTGTGTCTGCATATCAATAAACTCAATCATAAACTCAAGAACCCATGACCTTGGCGTTGCTAGTGCCATGATCTAACCACTGAGCTACATGAAAGCTTGTGACCGTGAATTAAACCACTACTGACCAATCAGCATGAAGAAAACACAATGATTGCCATCATCTCATAAATGATACACATATTATATTCATGCAGTTTTAAAATAAAGTATCATCATGACACACAAACAGTGAGAGAGTTTATGAAATTGCTTTAGTGGTTTTTGGTGATGTGGCATTTTAGTGTGAAACTTCATACACATTAAACACGAGCTCATACTACATGAGTTTTTGGGCACTTTTTGCTGTGACAGACAGATTTTTAAGGTCTGTGACAAACCTCCGGACCGCAGCCAAATCTGTGTTCTCCTGTGGTCTGTGATGCTTGTATGAGCAGATCTGTGATGTGATGTGAGCCACTTGATCTTCAGCAGTCACAGACACGCTGTTTAATATTATCACCATACTATACTGCACTCAAGAATACTGGATTCTGATTGGCCAGCCGTGACATTCCAAGCTCTGTTATTTTCAGATAACGACCTCTCAAAACGTGTTGTTATCTAACACTAATTAATACTATAAGTCAATATATATGTGTTTAATAACATTAATAACATATGAGATTATATTGATAAATGATGAAACCACGTCTTGTTTCATAGAAGTGTGACAACCGGCTGGATGTAGATTTTCTCTTACATGGATTCTTGTTGTGTGTGTGATGTAGGGTTGGGAATCGAGAACCGGTTCTAAATAAGAATCGGTTCCGGTTCTGGTGTGTTTCCCGTAAAAAGGGTGTTACAAATCAAACAGAAACGCTGTGCCGTCTCTTTAATTACCGAACACATGGTTTCCCATGACGTGCCGCTTTAACATGCGAACACCATGGACTTCACAGACGCGTCACGCCGAATCCTTAACTTCCGGACACAGCATTTCTCACGGCGGTACGTGCACTCACGTCTGTGATAACTGTGAAGTTGTTTAGTCTGACTGAACACGTACCAGCAGCGCACAGCTCCCTCTGTCACTAAATTACGTTATATTTGTCCCATATTGTCATTAATATTCTGACTTCAAGCTTGACCACTAAATAAATAGACTATCTGCTATTGTTATGTTAGTATAAGGGTTAGATTATTTAGTGTACAGGTCATTTCAAGAGTGACGGAAAGTATAAATGTTTTTAAATGTTTAAAGCACTCATTGCATCACATCCTCTCCTGGCTGAATTATTATTTGTAAAATAGGTGCTTTATGTTGTGTATTGTATACATGATTTTAAGTATGACCGTTAATATTTTAATATTTTGTTAATTTAGGAAAATGTACAAGTGTCTTAGCCCTCAAGTGTCTATTTGGCCAACCAGCTTATTCCTGCTTGAAAAGCAGAATGTTACTGTGTATAGTTATAGTGTAAAAACAGAGGCTTTGAAGCACATGTGATTGATGGACTAGCATTACTCAACATTACTAATTACCTTACAGCAACACTCCATTCAATTCAGGTAAAAAAGTTAATAGTAAAAAAACTGGAACCGGAATCTGAACTGGAAAATGTCTTACTATAGCCAACCCTAGTGTGATGTAATGACTATGTGAAAGTAATGCAGCCAATCACACAGCATCTTCCACATTGTGTTGTGTAGTATCTGAAACCTAAATATAAATAGAATAAACCTATAGAATAAATGTGTGTTTTTTAATCTTTGATAAGTTTGTGTGTGTGATCTTCAGATTGCTGAGCTAATGCACAGCCATCAGTGGATATATACTGCACACTGCATACTACTGTATACTGTGAAATAATTTTATAAAAAAAGTGAAGCTCATTTTGAAATCCTTTGCTTTCATGCCAGATAAGCCACCCTCCTCCACAAGCAAATGTGCTTCAGTTTAGTGCATTGCATCATGGGATACAGTTTGTTGTAAACTGCACATTTTGTAGTAGGTGCAATGTAGTAGGCCATACTGCACACAGCATGCTACAGAAGTATTAAGAGTAGCATGGATGTATGCTATCTGTAACACAGCCGTAGAGAGAGAAAGAGCTGTTCTTGAAACATAACATACTCTGTGTGTGTGTGTGTGTGTGTGTGTGTGTGTGTGTGTGTGTCAGTTTAGCAGAGCAGACACAGACAGGGGTATATGAGGTCACTTTCTTCATGAGTCTGCGGTCTGCGGACGTTCTTGTTCCAAAAACAATATAAAGTAGACGAGAGAATAACACTTATTTCTGTTCATTATTTCCTCCGTGAGTAAATGTTTCCACTGTCAAACGCACTGCTGCTTTCTCATCTGGACTGACGTCAGTCTCTGAAACACAACCACATGAGGCAGAACGTTTCATTTCATCGGTTGATGGTTTAAAAACCTCAGCAGGTCAGAATGAGAGCTGCACAAGCTTGATGAAGGTCAGGCGGTTGGAAAGAAGCGAGGCGTTTGCCTTTTGTTTACAGAATTGGGGCAGGATTTGCATGATGACAATAGCGCTAACGTGCGTTTCAGAGACTAATTTGTTCAGCGATGCAGCAGGAAACGCGTACGGCCGAACAGACGCGACGACAATGGCTTTCCTGTGCGAGACAAAAGACAACGTGAAAGGCAATATATCATACGGCCAACAGCGTTTTCATACAAAACACAGTTCATTAATTTAGCTTAACGCTGTTCTCCTCTGAGTGAAACCAACATTTTATTATCAACACTAATGCACTAACAAAGAGTACATCACATAAAGTTTCACTCTTAATGAAATTGAAGAGATGAACTATTAACATTAACAATCCCTGACATTTCTCTTTCCAAACTTTTTATCAACCCTGTTGCATTCACAAAGTTTGGTTGGATGAATGCAACGGGGTTGAGTGCAGATTTTTATAAATCTAATGAAAGCGTTGGTGCACTGGATCACATGATTCTGAGTTTATTGCGTAATGTCAGAAATCATTCAGACACAAATATTGTTTAATTGAAACATTTTTACTTTTTATTAATTTGGTAATTGAAATAAAAAAAATGTGGTATTGTCATTTCAGTGTTAACAAGAAATCTGATTTTGAATGTTTTAGTGTCGAAGTTAAGTGCAAAAACATATCATGACATCAAATAATTTGCGGTTTATAATGTTACTGTTGTAGTGTTATTTCTTAGGTCAGGTAGAGTTCATTAATTGTTTGATGTTGTCGCAGTGATTCCTGTGATGGAACACAGAATGATTGTCAGTTTCGGAGATATTCACTGTGTGTGTGTGTGTGTGTGTGTTTGTTTGCACACTGATGTGTGTTTGCGCAGCTGTGAATGCGTCTGTGGTGTATTTACACAAATCACCTGCGTTGCTGCTTTGACTGTGAAATCATCCACACGTGCAGCACCTGCGACCGAGCCAAACGTTGAGTTACCTTGAGTTACACATTTACATCTGCAGATGCACAAACACTTAACACACCGTCTCTTTAAAACTGTGTCGTGTAACAAAATCATGAAGGAAAATCCAAACAAATCACCGTCCTGTAGAAACTCACTCTGATAATCTGAGAATCATCTGTCATCACTGACTATACTCACTGACACACACACACACGCACACACACACACACACACACACACACAGTAGGTTTAAGTGAAAGTGACCTATTTGTCAGATATGGTGACCCATACCCTAAATGTGACCTCTGCATTTAACCCAACCAGTGAATAGTGAACACACACAAACGGGGGTAAGGTGCCTTGCTCAAGGACACGTCAGTTGTTACCTGCTGGTACTGAGAATCGAACCGGCGACCTTCTGGTTACGAGTTCGACTCTCTAACCATTAGGCCACAACTGCACCCAAAACTGTTTAGCTTTGCACATTGTGTTTCTACTAAGACACAACAAACATTAGTTATGTTGTGATATAAAAGACCATCAAAACAATACAAAAACATTGAATTGATCAGATTGGCTGATTGACTGACGTGTCCAAGACATCATGCAGTTAAACAGACAGATGAATAAAAATGACCTTTTTGTAATATGTCGTTTTTAAAAAGTAAGATTTGTAATGTGTTTATGTATTGTTTGTAATTTGGGGAATTGACTATCTTGAGGTTTCTTCACTGCTATAACAGACATCTTTGTCTTTTATACTTTCATTTCAAATACAAGCAAACACTTCACAAAAAGCTCCAGTCTGATTGGTTGGCTTTACGTAATGTGTGACGTAGCATATGTTTGTCTGTATGTAATCTTGCTCTTGTCTTATTATAATTACCCTCGTGATATTTATTTCCGTGAATCATTAATATTTGATGTATATTAGAAGAGGCGGTTTACGGTTAGTGTGTTAGATTTTAAACCCTTCAGATGTTTTGTGTGTGTGTTTGCAGGTATTGTTTTATGACATCAGATGAAGAGAACGGCAGGAGTACGGCTGAAGAAAGAAACGCCTGCTGTTCTTTTCTCAAATGTCATTTAGCTTCGACTCTATCGCACATAATTAGCATTTAGATAATAGCAGACACTTGGCGTTTTAATTATGGATGGCTTTTGAGCGGAGCGTGTACACCACCGGCTTTACTTTAAACCCAACAGCAGAGCAGAGACGCGTGCGAGAGGGACGGAGACGCGTTTGATAAATCACTGCGTGCACAGAGATCGAGGAGAGGTCGCGCTCTGAAGCTCCTGCAGCTATTATACAACATCACCACACGTCCACAACCCACCAATAATAACGTGTGTGTGTGTGTGTGTGTGTGTGTGTGTGTGTGAGCTCGTGGGTTTTAGTTCAGAACCTAACATGAGCATTTCTTAGCAGAGAAAAAAGTGTTTCTCATATATCACTCAAGAGACATCAATAGTGGACATACAGTATGAGTAGTGTGTAACAGAATTAGAAACAGAAAGCAGAAATGACCTTTTTAAAGCAAACACATTGATAGATGTTTTTATAAATTGATACTAAAAGTGTCAAATTTGTGTGTCATAAAGTGTTTTCTGCCAGGAGTGAGAATTGTATGTATGTTGAGGGTTGTAACAGGGTTGACTGCAGTAGTTTAGATGAACTGTTCTTGTGTCCTGTTAAAACACTGTCAGAGATTTTACATAAAGAGATTTTCATTCTTTCTCTCTGTACAACATCACTGTAACAGTCGACTCGAGAGTATTGTTGTTTGTGGTAATGAGAAATAGTGTTGCTGTTATTTTCACAGGAATAATGTGATGTGACAGAAAAGATACATTCATTTTATAGAACACTGCATAACCTAAAGACACATGTTCAGTATTTATGAAATCAACACACACATCTATACATGAAGAATCGCTGTTATTGTAGTTCATACAGAACACAGAGCAGCAGCAGATATGATGTTGAGAGAAATGACAGTAAAAATATCCCATAATAAGAGTTCTTGAGTGTTCAATCATGTGCATATAAAGAGAGGATTGTTTCTCACACACACAGTGTTTGCATGAATAGAGCTGATCTGATTTTCCTCTGTGCGTGTGTGTGTGTGCGTGTGTGGATGAGGGTTAGACAGATGAGTAACAAGAAGAGAAAACACACTGCCATTTTCTCCTTTATTTACAAATCGCCTGCCAACACCGGCGATACGCGGCATTACTTATTTGTCAGATTTCTAGAGAGAAACACTGAGCCTGCGCGCGCACGTGTGTGTGTGTACAGATTTATCTTTTAATGTGGTAAAAGCGTGATCCAGTGTATCAGTCAGTGATCCTCATGATGTAAAATCCATTATAAATCAAACTAAATGATGTTTATTTGAAAATATGGTCTGTATGATGGTTTGTTTTAGGGGTAGAGCGACTGTTAGAGGATACAATATACAGTTTGTACTGTGTGTGTGTGTGTGTGTGTGTGTGTGTGTGTGTGTGTGTGTGTGTGTGTGTGTGTGTGTGTGTGTGTGTGTGTGTGTGTGTGTGTGTGTGTGTGGGGACTGAAATAGAAAGCGTGGCAGCTCGTGTGACATCACTCTGCGGGTGTGAAGCACATGCCAACAGTCACTTCCGTATGTGAATACAACATGCGTGCGTGCGTGTGTGTGCGCAGCTCTGCAGCTCTGTGATTCAACTTTGATTACTCTGTATGAAGCATTAACACTGTCTGTTTATCCACACATGCTTGATTTACATAATCATAATGAATTATTAATGAATGTAATTCCTTGTTTACATAGAATATATATGAGTTCTTATTTAACACTCATCATCATTAATAGACAATGTGCTGATATAAAGCTAATATCCGTTAAGATAATGATTATTTTGATAACCGATTAGTCGGAATTATTTTAAAATATTTTTTGCAAAGTTTAATTTCATCTTTTGCTTATAATAACTAAATAACCCCCCTGATCAGAGTATGTATTACTCTGCAAAGTGCAAGTGCCAAAAATTTGGTTTTGCTGATATAATCTTTAATTTTGTTATTTAAAACAAAAACAAAACAGTAAAGCTCTTTAAATGTCCCAAATAAAAATAAAGAAGCTGATTAATAAACATTTGAATGTCAATGTTACAGCTTTACATTGCTCCCTACATGGTACGATGTTTCTCTTGTGCTGCTGTAAAAGTGACTCTGTTTGATTTCCTTTACTTTAAAGTAAAACATTTATATAATCTCAGACATGTTTTAGTTTATTATTATTTTTGATATTGAGAATCGAGCATGTGTTCAGGGCTGATGAACACACATGCACAATGAAACCATGACTAAGGCCATTTTATTTCTCAACACATCTGTTTTATTTCTGTGGCTTTATTCATGCTGGATGAGCCAGTCATATTATCATGTTTGCCTCATTTCAGATTTCTGTAATTGAGAAATGACTTAAAATAAATAAATATCTTGATTTATCTCTATTAGCTCCAGCTGTCTTTATTGTAGAATGATGAAATCATTTTTCAGTTTTTTCTGCTCTGGTTTGTATCCAAGTATCTTTGCATCATTGCTGTGTAAATGTATATTGTATCTTATGATGTGTAAAACAACAGTCTATACTGTGTGCATGTTATTCAGTGAATGACAGTGACCTGTTGGATGTATTGACGGTGTGATGTCATTGGTTGTGTGTCTCTCTGTAGGTTGTGAGAGTGTTGCAGGAGCGTTGTGAGCTGGCACATTCAGTGGGAGAGTCGTAACATCATGCCGGTGCCAAGTGTTTGTGTTGCGTTACCCTCCATCAGACACTCGACGATACTACTGCTCACCGCCACCATCCTGCTCAGCAACGCCGAGGGTACGACTCGCTTTACGCACACGCATGCATGCACACGCCCACACACACACACACACACACACACACACACACACACACACACACACACACTCCTCCGTGGGGGATAGTCCATAGGCGTAATGACTTTTATATCGTACAAACTGTATATTCCCTAACCCTACACCTAAACCTAAAGATCATAGAAAACATTTTTAGATATAAGCTTTTGTGCCCCGAGTCCCCACGAGTTGGTGTGTATTCAGGTTTACGTCCCCATCGGCATATAAAAACCAAACACAAACACACACACACTCTCCCTCTCACTGTCTGTTCATTTAGTTGATGTGTTCAGAAACAGCTGCACACAACTGAACTCACACGGTCATATAAACACGTGTGTATCAGAAGAGATTTACATGAGAAAAGAATCCATAAAACAAACAGAAGACATGAGATGAGTTCAGTAGAAACATGAGTGGACTGTGTTTCAGAGTGTTATGGTTAGGTTTTAGTGCATGTATGAAGAATGTCATAACAAATCATTTTAAACACAAATATATACGTTTATATATTAATATATGTTATATATAATATGATATGGTTTCAGTAAATAACATGTCATCATGAATGTGAGATACTGTAAGCAGGCAGCGTTGAGATAAGTCTTTGAGGTGTGTTTATACTACATATCAAACACCAAAACACATTTCGTTCAATTGTATTTTATTTCTATAACGCTTTTCACAGATTTCCAAAGCAACTTTACTTGCATATAGAAAGATGTAGTTTTGAAAAAGAAAATATATGGAATATGGAATACATGCTAGTATAATAAATAAACCTGGACAATTTGGCTTAAAATCTAAATCTCGATTAATTGAAGAAAAACATTCTCCATAATTATTTTGTTTATTTATTTATTTTTCTTTGCTGTTTTTTTGCCCGTTCACTGACAAGGTTTGTACAGTAAATATGCACAAGGTGGAGTATTTTTTCTAATGAAACATTTCTTATTTCATGTTATTTTAAAATTTAAAAAAAACTTAAATAGTTTGATTATTTCCTTTGATTATTTTAAAATAACATTTATTTTATGGTTATTTATTAAACATTTGGAACAATACACATCTTATTTTTTGGTAACATTTCCTCTGCAACTGAAGACAGGAGAACAAACGCAGCACAAATCATCTGTCTACATGTGTCGTGAGACTTTAGGAAGGAAGTTGAACGAAGCTTAACACTCATCAGTCTGTCTAAAGAAATGTAAAGTAAACGTGTTTCAGTATATCTATATTTCCCCCAATATGCACATTTTTGGACTAAATGGGAGCAGATAAGGAATACGTCTCGTATCAACTGTAGCTGTCTTTCATGCATATTACATAAACAGAATTTTTTATTTCAATCTGAATCAGATCAATTAAAAGTAGATATTTTACGATTTCTTTAGACATACGTTTCATGTTTGTGTGACAAGTATTTGCAGAGTTTTGGATCAGTTTAACATTAGTGACGCGTTTCTAAAATATGTGAGCGGAGCGGAGACAGAGACGGCTCATAACGCGCCCTGTTTATTTTCTTTATTTTACAAAATCACAACATTTTTTTGAGTGTACAGAAGTAAAAGTAGACCACTTACAGTTTCTAATAATGTCTTACATATACGTGTACGCCCATAAATAATGGGAGTATTTGAAGTGATGTAGCGGCTCCCGTCTACATGGATGTTAATTAAAAGGGAAAGTAATCAAAATAACCAAAATTGGAAAATGACGTTGGTTAGAGGTTCTGAATGTCGGTTTTGATTACTTTTCGATTAATTGTCCAGCCCTAAGAATAAATGATATTATTGCAGTTTTTTTAATATGATGACAGAATTTTTAGTTTGTAGTTCTGTGTTTATTGATTTTTATCATATTTGTATCATAGGATGTATATTAACACTAATACTGTGAACTATTATATTTGTAATCAGTTTCATTGAGATTCATTGTACATTTACTTCAGACAGATATATATTTCATATAGAAACTAAAACAAACAATATATCCGCTGCTGTGATGTATTTCCATTAATATCATGACGACAGTGCTGAATTAATCATGTGTGGTAGAAATATATGATTAATTGTACCGTTCTAGTCTATTCATTGTTTTAATCTTGCACAGTAATGTCGTGAATTCTCTTTATCAGCAGATATTGAGATTCATTTCATTGTGACATATAAATGTGAATGGGTGGATTTTTTTTACATTTTAGGGTGGTTCTGTGCACACACTCCTGACATACAGTTATGTTTAAACACATTTAAAAGTGCATTTTTTAGGATAGTGGCCCTTTAAAATGAACGTAAACAGTAAGTGAAGCAAGATGCGTGTCTACCATCCGTGATCTGTGCACGAGCTCTTAAAGGGACAGTAGCATAATAAATGTCTCTGTTTAAATGCGTATAAAACATAAAAGAACACTCACTGTGCCTCACTTAATTAACTTTTGTAATTCAAATTAAAAAATAAGACTTTTAAGTGTTATTTTACATGTTGATTACTTTATTTATTACCATCCTGATAAAGGCTGTTTATTTCATTTGTATGTTTGCTTTATTACATTTACTATTGCTCATAGTGATCATATTTTTTACTTACTGATTAGTTGTCTTTAGTTGTTTTATTATTTGTTATTCTGTACATTCTACCTCACATTTAACAAATGTTCAGCTTTTTGGCAAGTATTTGTCATTTTCTGACAGTAAACAGTTGTTCACACCTTTTACTCTGGAGCAAAAATCTGCCTTACATTTGAACAGAAATATAGATATAACATTTATTGTAATAATTATTGTTATCGACTGATATGGAAACTCTTATTGTGATAATTTTTTTGCCCATATCGCCCAGCCCTATTGTCAAGGCAGTATTTGCATATGACCGTCGGGCAGCTTTACATATGAATGAAAGTGACCTATTTGTCAGATATGGTGACCCATACCCAAAATGTGACCTCTGCATTTAACCCAACCAGTGAATAGTGAACACACACACTTCAAGTCGTGAACACACATACACCGGGAGCAGTGGGCAGCTAACACTGCAGCACCCGGGGAGCAAACGGGGGTTAGGTGCCTTGATCAAGGACACGTCAGTTGTTACCTGCCGGTACTGAGAATCAAACCAACAACCTTCTGGTTACGAGTCCAACTCTCTAACCACTAGTCCACAACTGCACTCCACCCCCCCCCCCCCCACCCCCATTTATATGCGTGTTGTGCAATCTCTATAAACATCATCATCTCTAAGATTCATTTACATGTGGGTCATGTGTGGTTATGTGATGGTTTTTGTGGTTTGTAATGTGGTAAAAAAGTTTCAGGCTTTAATGAGTGCAGAGCCGTTTCAGAGCAAAAACATTAAACACACACACACAGGATATCTCTTACAAACACTTGTGAACCATCATCAACATGGAGAGTAAAAAACATATTTAGCAATTCAAAATCAGAGCAAACACAAAAGTTAAAAGCATCAAAAGTGTCAAGAAAAAAGTCTAATGTTTGGTTTGGTAGTTTCTCATGTAAGTATACATCATTTGTGTGATGTACATAGTGTCAACAAAAAAGTGTGTGTTCAATACT
The DNA here is from genome assembly GCA_026939265.1 of Oreonectes daqikongensis. NCBI lineage: Eukaryota > Metazoa > Chordata > Actinopteri > Cypriniformes > Nemacheilidae > Oreonectes > Oreonectes daqikongensis. The sequence goes on from JAOTQM010000556.1 coordinate 151,356, forward strand.
GGTGTCCCTCTGATGATTGAACAGCTTTTGTCTTGATGCATTAAAGGGATAATTCAATACAACATCACAAGTTTCCCCATGTTTTACTCACCTTCAAGGCATCCTAACTGAATATGGTTTTCTTCTTGAAGCATAACGCAGTCGGAGTTATAATCCCACACATCATCCCTTTAAGGGCAATTTATGGTTCTGGTCGGACAGGTAACGCATCGGTTTTCATTTATAGTTGTGCGTTGTTGACCGCGTCGACAGGCAATGACCGCTACTTGTCAGTGTACATGGGCATTTTGCTTGTGTAACAAATACACGAGCCAAAGAAGAAGCAGTTTGTTGTGTACGCTGTCGGAGAAGCATTAGAAGGGACATTCGGAAATGCATACGAGTAAACGCAACGCTATAGTTTTTTGGACCTGAGGAAGGGGTTCAAGCAGACCAATCACAGCGCTTGCTTTGACGCGTTGTTACATTTTTGTAGAGATGCGCGCCAGGCTACGGCATAGGGTGCGTTGCTCTGTGTAGGCTACGGCATAGGTTAGATGCAGAACCATAGGTGATTGATACAAAAAAAATATATGTCATCCATCAAACGTGAAGTGACACGTCACTGGACAATTCTCCAGAGTCTGTTAGATGAGTAAAGTCATTATCGCCTGCATGCTAATGAATTGTCCACTCTGCATGAATATTCATGATGAACACGACTGCAGTTAACAAGATCTTCATTATTATTATTGTTGCTGTCTGTTTACACACAAACTCTAATTTTAAATAGAATTATTTACATATACAGTATTGTAAAAGTGATTGTGTTTTATGTTGTTAAAATGTAATATATTTTCATGATGTGATTTTAAATGTAGTTGAATTTGAGAACGTTTGAGAACGTGTATAATAATGAATATATAGCATTGATTGTTTGTTCAGTGGCTAACAGACGTGAACTCTTGACTGTGTTCAGGGACCTGCTCACTTGACAGCCAAAAAAACAATAAAGAGAGAAAACAGAAGACAGGATCAATATTGCGACTCTTTTCTTCAGCTCGGAATGAGAACAGCAGTAATTTCACAGCTCCTGAACTGCTGTCGCTCATTACCAGATTTAATTGGCTGAACCTTTGCGTCCGTTCACGCGTGACCGCCCGGGTGGAGACGGAGGCATTCGCACTGTTACGGCCCAGCAGGAGGTCACCATGACGATTGCTGCTGAAGCGCACACTCTGCACACACATACACGCTGCGTCTAAATTCCTATTGTACTACATCCAGACTGTATTGATGAGACAGTAATTCAATTGGCCTCTCTCTGTTTGATATAGATTTATAATCGCAACTTAAATACTCTCATGACATTTGAGCAGAGCAAACTCAATACTGCTGAAAAAACATCAGGGCTTTTTCATCATCTGTGACATCACAAAACAAGAACCTCCAGCGTTTCAAAGATTTTCAACTGCGTGACTTTAAAGGGCCATTAATCATACTGAGACACAGATGTCAGATCACAGATGAGATGGAAAATATCTACATTTCCAAGAAGCCAAAGCTCTCCACTCACATAATGCAGCATGTTAGATTAATTAGGACACACACACACACACACACACACAAACACACACACACACACAAACACACACACACACGCGAACCTGAACTGTAGGGTTGAGCTGTATTGGATATTAAACAGTGATTGGTCGATTTTTGGATCACATGAATTTAGATGTGCTTTTATGTATGACACAACCAAGTGACGAGTTGATGTGAGTTGTTAGGTGTGTTCATGCAGGACCTCAAAAATCGACAGGCGGTTGACATCAAAGTACAATGAGAACGATTAAAAAAAATCATAAGAACGAGTTTGCTTTCAAATCACTCTTGCTGTACTTTGATGTCATCCACACCTGTCGAACACGCCTGTTGTCTTAACCTTAGATGGACCGCCCACAGAACGCCTCACAGCCCTAAAGACCGTCCACATTTCTACAGACCTATAGACCACCCCACAATCCTACAGACCACCCCACTGTCCTAAAGATCACCCACAATCCTACAGACCTATAGACCACCTCACAATCCTACAGACCACCCCACTGTCCTAAAGATCACCCACAATCCTACAGACCTATAGACCACCTCACAATCCTACAGACCACCCCACTGTCCTAAAGATCACCCACAATCCTACAGACCTATAGACCACCCCACAATCCTACAAACCACCCCACTGTCCTAAAGACCACCCACAATCCTACAGACCACCCCACAATCCTACAGACCACCCCACTGTCCTAAAGACCACCCACAATCCTACAGACCACCCCACAATCCTACAGACCACCCCACTGTCCTAAAGACCACCCACAATCCTACAGACCACCCCACAATCCTACAGACCACCCCACTGTCCTAAAGATCACCCACAATCCCACAGACCTATAGACCACCCCACAATCCTACAGACCACCCCACTGTCCTAAAGATCACCCACAATCCTACAGACCTATAGACCACCCCACAATCCTACAAACCACCCCACTGTCCTAAAGACCACCCACAATCCTACAGACCACCCCACAATCCTACAGACCACCCCACTGTCCTAAAGACCACCCACAATCCTACAGACCACCCCACAATCCTACAGACCACCCCACTGTCCTAAAGACCACCCACAATCCTACAGACCACCCCACAATCCTACAGACCACCCCACTGTCCTAAAGATCACCCACAATCCTACAGACCACCCCACTGTCCTAAAGACCGCCCACAATCCTACAGACCACCCCACTGTCCTAAAGACCACCCACAATCCTACAGACCACCCCACTGTCCTAAAGACCACCCACAATCCTACAGACCACCCCACTGTCCTAAAGACCACCCACAATCCTACAGATCACCCCACTGTCCTAAAGATCACCCACAATCCTACAGACCACCCCACAGTCCTACAGACCACCCCACTGTCCTACAGACCACCCACAATCCTACAGACCACCCCACTGTCCTACAGACCACCCCACTGTCCTAAAGACCGCCCACAATCCTACAGACCACCCCACTGTCCTAAAGACCACCCCACTGTCCTAAAGATCACCCACAATCCTACAGACCACCCCACAGTCCTACAGACCACCCCACTGTCCTAAAGACCACCCACAATCCTACAGACCACCCCACTGTCCTACAGACCACCCCACTGTCCTAAAGACCGCCCACAATCCTACAGACCACCCCACTGTCCTACAGACCACCCCACTGTCCTAAAGACCGCCCACAATCCTACAGACCACCCCACAGTCCTACAGACCACCCCACTGTCCTAAAGACCACCCACAATCCTACAGACCACCCCACTGTCCTACAGACCACCCCACTGTCCTAAAGACCGCCCACAATCCTACAGACCACCCCACTGTCCTAAAGACCGCCCACAATCCTACAGACCACCCCACTGTCCTAAAGATCACCCACAATCCTACAGACCACCCCACAGTCCTACAGACCACCCCACTGTCCTAAAGACCGCCCACAATCCTACAGACCACCCCACTGTCCTAAAGACCACCCACAATCCTACAGACCACCCCACTGTCCTACAGACCACCCCACTGTCCTAAAGACCGCCCACAATCCTACAGACCA